>CAUYLG010060619.1:0-53418 GCA_963573385.1 Cacajao melanocephalus
ATCGCACTCATTCTCCGTCATGCCTTGTTCTCTTGCTGATGAGGAGCTGCGATCCCCTGTAGGAGGAGAGGCATTCTGATTTCAGGTGTTCTCAGCCTTTTTGTACTGGTTTCTTCCCATTTCCGTGGATTTATCCACCTGTCGTCTTTGTAATTGCCGACTTTCAGATTGGGTCTGAGTGGACGTCCGGCTTGTTGGTAATGAAGTTTTTTCTGTTTCTTAGTTTTCCTTTGGCTGACGCCCTTTCCCCGCAGAGCTAGGCTTTCCCGGGTTCAGCTGTGCTTCCTGTGAAACTCTCAGTCCTCAGCGCTTCCAATTGCTGTTCTTGTGGGGATGGGACCAGCTGAGCCGGACTCAAAGGGCACCCAGCCGCGTATACTCTGAACTGAGAAGCGCCGTGCCGTGCTGGGGCGCCGGCAAAACAGCTGCACCGGCCAAAAGAGTTGCGCTGGCGACCTGAATGGCTCCTCCGTTAGGTAGCTCCCAGTTTGTGGGCAACAGAAATTCGTCTGAAATTGCGGTGTCCATATGCTCTCTGCGCTTTCCTTGGGAGCTACAATCCTGAGCTGTTGTTAATCGCCATCTTGGATCTCTCTCTGCCCGGTGATGAAGTTTTTTCTGTTTCTTAGTTTTCCTTTGACAGATGCCCCTTCCCCACAGAGCTGGACCTTCCCGGTTCGGCTGTGATTGCTGTGAAACTCTCAGTCCTCAGCGTTTCCAATTGCTGTCCTCCTTGTGGTGATGGGACCAGCCGAGCCTGACTCAAAGGGCACCCCGTCCCGTATACTCCGCGCCGAGAAGCGCCGTGCTGGGGCGCCGGCAAAAGAGCCGCGCTGGCCAAAAAAGTCGCGCTGGCGACCCGTGTGGCTCCTCCACTGGGAATCTCCCGGTCTGTGGGCAACAAAAATTCGTCTGAAAGTGTGGCGTCCACTCGCTGTCTGCGCTTTCGCTGGGAGGTACGATCCTGAGCTGTTGTTAATTGGCCATCTTGGATCTCTCCCGAAATTGAGAGATTTCAATGAGATTTCAGTAAGAACCATGTTTGCTCTGTAAATCGATTCATCTCAGAATTGCTTGCTCTGGGTCACAGTCATATCCCATATAGAGCGAGTCGCCAGGCATGCTAAAGCAGAAACAGATCTATGAGAAAAGGGAAGAAATCTGGGATTTAAGGGGCATAGAAAGATCCTGAAATATTTTTTATATTGGTCTTTCTTGGCATAAGAAACACCAATTGTTAATCATTCCTTTGGTCTAGGCAGTACTTTTAAAACTCATTTTTAACCAGATGATTTGATTTGTCAAATGAAATCTTGTATGGAAACCTAATGTAGAAAACAGATGAAAACAGAGCTTCTCTGGCTGAAGCATCTCCACAAATCACAATTTAGAAAACATTCAGCTAAGATATTCAAGACTCCTTTGAAGTGCATATTACCTGGGAAGTGGAACATACTAAGAACACTTTTGGGAAAATTAAATAAGCCACATCTTAGAATACTGTATTAGCTTCTGGGAACTGTACTTTAAGCAGGACATAGAAAACCTGAGACTCATCCAGAGTGGGATTTCCAGGTTTCAGTGTTTTATAGAGGAAGTGAAATTTGAAATCAGAGGACTTTAACTTTTTCCCCTGCTGTTTAGTACCTGTGTGACCTTAGACAATTAGTCTCTCTGAGACACAGGTTTTTTATCTGTACAGTGGGGGAAATAATATCAATATCTAACAGGATTTTGAGGATTGAAAATAAATAAGAATTAACTTTATCAAATGTAAAGTGTTGTATAATTTTTAATTTACTGATGAGTCTGGAAAACACATGAGATGAGCCAAAAAGTGAAGGAACCAGGTATATTTTAAGGAATAAAGATTTCTGGACATGTGATAATTATCTTTGAAAAATTTAAGGGCTGATATGTGGAAAAATTAAGTGTGCTTTGTTTGTTCCTAATGACACTGTGACCAATATGTGGATGTGTCATGAGAGAGCACATAAGAAAGGATTTTCTAATTTCAAGTAAAAGGGAGCACCATGAGTTATAGTAAACCTTGTCATTGTCATTTTAGAGAGTTTGCTGGGAGTCTACCTATCTGGGTTGCAGAACAAAGCATTTCTGCATAGAATAAGATGTAGCACTAAGTGACTTCAAAAGCCTGAGATCTTATGAATCCTCTTTTCCTTCTCCTTTTATTCTATATCTCACAATTTTTTGACTGTTCAGTACCTATCACTTTTTCTTCTCATAACAGCAGAACGGCCCCAGGAGAGAATTTGTCAATCAGTTAAAATCAATCATAGAATCACATTCTTATGGCCTCAGTGATTAATTGGTTTGGTGATATATGACCCAAGCCAGGCCAAAATAGCTAGTCTCAATTTTGGACTTTTCTTGAGCTACTGGGCATAAAAGTGTGCTGTTTCTGGTAGGGAGGCTGATGACAGGGAGGAACTTGCAGCTGCTTGTAGCCATCTTGCCAATCCAAGGGGAGATCTGCCCGAGAATAGATAGAATGAGGAGATAAGCAATGATCAGAGATATAGACTGAGATCAAGCCCTCATGACATAATTGGAACCCATGGTTCTAATCATTTCTAAAATAAAATTTTAGACTTTACCTTTTACGTGAACCAAAAAAGTTTCATTTTGAGCGGGTTTTTTGTCACTTGCAACTTAAGGAGTCTCAATGGCCACATTATCACTCACCTCCAACTTTGTGTCTGACACAATCTTCTCTCTGCAAAGCAGTAGGAGAAAAGAAGGCTGTGGTCACATGTGTAGAGACAGTCCTAGGGTTGGAGAAGATGTGAAGGGCAGAGAATTCTTGTCCCCTACATAACAGAAAGATGAAAAGTCCCCATGACTATTCTCATATATTCTGTTTAGGGGAGACAATATGTTTTTTGAGTTGCCCACTTTCTGCTCGCAGAGGTTTTGGTGGGACAGGGAGCCCTGCTCAAGTTGTTAATTAGCAAATTTAAGAAAGGCTGAAGTTGCAAAACTTGTACTAGTTCTTTGTGTTGCTCAGTGTATAAAGAAAGTAATTCTGTTTATGTAAATGCCCCGATGGGTCTTTTTTGTTGTTCCTCATGAAAAGAGTGAGATTCTCAGGATAAAATCTGGAATGAGAGATTTGACAGAAAAGGGCAAAACTACCCTTTCACATACAACCACTTTGTGCCAGAGGTACTTTGTGGAAGAAAGAAAAGAGTCTGTGTACCCAGTAGTGTTACACTGTGCTCGGAGACCAACTGCATCCCCAGCCCTGAGGCATAGGGGTATGAGACGCTAGGAGAAGGAATAATAGTAGTTGAGAAGAATAATGCAAATCTGCATGCAAATCTTCACCCTAGGATACCCTGGAAATATTGAAGCATGTTTATTAGTGTTTAAGGCAAAAGGTGACACCAGAAGGCTGAAAAGCTTTGATACAGACATCCATGTAGCACTTATTTTTGTCCATCTTGTTCGAAGCCCTTTCATGACTCTGGCCTGTCTATATAAATCTATCCCAGGTATTTAAAAACAACGAAATGGCTCCTAGTGATGACCCCTCTTGCTTTTTCACCTCAAACTTACTCTTAACTTTCCTGGTTTTCTACTCCCTTGGTAGCTCAATGTCTTGTTCCTGATATTTACTTATTTTGGATAAGCTATTTCATTGTTACCTTAGCTCCATTTTTTGGAAAAGGTATGTTCTATTCACTTCTGGTTTCATAACTGTATAGGAAGAAGTATATATTATTTTTCTGTCCTGGCCTTGTGGTAACACCAGATGAGGCTTACTCCTCTACCTCAGTGTTCCTTTTAAGAAACGAAGACTGGAAAACATTTTTTTTTTCCAGACAGTTCATTTGTTCCATATGTTCCAAGAAAAGAATAATATTTCTTTGTGAGACCTTAAGCCTTAGGGTGGGACCTGTGCCTTGATTTCTGTTTTTGTACAGTTGGTAAACTGACTATGATTTTCCCAGACTTGAGAAATATGTTAGATGATAACAAGGCTATATATGGTAGCTAGTGGTGAATGCACAGCAGATGTCTAAGATACATAATTGTTGTTGAATGATTGCAGGTACTCTGGTGAAGGTTATAGATTTAAATTGTTAATTATGTGAAATGTATGTCACCAAATATTGTTTTCTGCCATCATGTACCTTCATTATATGCAGTGAAGAAACACAATGTTTTAGACATGAACGCTCAATAGCATTCTTTTGTTGCCTAGATCCCTTTATAACCCTGTTTTGTTCCCTAGGAAGCTGACTTTATTGGCTACATCAGTAGACTTCTTTCCTTCAGGCTTTTGATTGGTTTAGTCAATGGTAGGTACTGACAAGAAGTTGGGAGAAAAGAGAGATTGAGGCATTTATGCTAGACTCCTTTCCTAATGTGGTTTGGAATTCCCTTTGTTCCTCCACTGAAGGCCTCAGCTCCTCTTTGGTAGCTCTTCTCTAATGTTCTCTACAGGTTCTGGTTATTCCTCTCTCCCTTGTCCCTTCAGGTAAGGGAGGTGGTAAAGGCTTCTGGTCTCCATGTTTCGCTATCCCTTACTGATTTTCCTTACTTTTCCCTAAAGCAATATAAAGAGTGCCTTTTTAATATTAAATTTTCTTTTTGAATGTGCCATCTGTTTCCTGGGGTGGGACTCTGACAAATTCATTATGAAAAAAAAAGTACCCCACTATTGGAATGTGTTTGAATATTTGGAAAAATAATCCCTAGAAGAGGTATTAGTATATTGTTTCTTCAGGCACACTTTGTTAAGTAGATGAGACTTTAACACTGGTATTCAACTATCCATTTATTTATTTTGGTTTGAACATATATATATATATATATATATATAAATTTATATATACTTTATTAGGTGGTATAAGTACGGGTTTCTTACATGCATATATTGTATAAAGTGATGGCTTTTACTGTACCCATCACCTGAATAGTGATCATAACATTTAATTCTGGGCTGTCCTAAACTCTCACTGTCTGTGGACTTCTAAGAACTGTGGAGTCTGCTTGGGTGGTATATACAACCGAGATTCACTGCTGTAGAGCTTAGGTGAGTAAATGGCCAGCCAACTCAGCGGTTTGCTCACCTTGAGTCTAACAAAGCCATGACTAATGTTTTCATCTTTGTGGGGACCAGTTAGGTAATTTGTCTTCAAAAGTCACACAGATAGTACTTACAACCTTGGTCACGAATGAATATTCTTGAGGGCCAGTCACGACAACATGACTGGCCCAGATCGAGCAGTAAAATACCTCAGTCTACCAATGTTGGGTCAGTAGTGTCCTTTTTGACTAGGAGAAACAGTGATATTTTTTTTACAAAAGAACAAAGGGGCAACTCAAATAACATAACTGGATTTTGGGAATTATTTCCAAAGAATATTTATTATTCTCTTTTGGGAGGTACAAGTTGATGCCACTTTATGTTTCTATCTTGGCTATCAAGATACATATTGCTGAATTTAAAACTTGGTAACAGTAATAATCTTGTCTTTAGTTTCTGTCACAATGACAACTCTCTCATTAATGATATCTAATTCTCTTTGATCTTTATTGAACTATTTTGTGGATATTTATATTTTACTGAAGGCACTTTAAATTCTTTTGGTCATAGGAAGTGTTTAAAGTGAATGGGAATGGATAAACAACTATGTGTTTCCTGAAGGATGCTTATTTCCACCATTACTCAAAATTTTCAGGTTTTTTAGGGCCTTATCAATTGTGGTTTCTCTCATAGTAAGACTCTTGTAAGTACTTTCAGGGGCTTTTACTGGGTGGCCCCAAGAACATGGAGAAATGAGGGAGACAAATTGACCTCTGAAATCAACATGTAGGTCAAGTAGATCTATAAATTCACCTGAAATGAGATGGTTCTAAGACCATAATTACTGTTGTACTGTATTAATGTATGTAAAGACCATACCAATAAGAAAAAGGTGCAGCCAATTCAATATGCAAAAAAAGAGATTAAAGAAGACACATGTTAGCTATATTTACCAAATCATGCTCAAGGTAAGAGAGAGCTGAGCCAATGCATTTCTAATACTTTGTCCTATTATGGAGAGCATCCCAATGTGTTGGATGCGCTGGGCTACTCTGACACCTTAGGCATCAGGGTTTGATTGATTTTATTTCCTTTGTTATAATTTCAAGCTAATTAGGTAAATCTTCTTTATTCAGCCATTCTCACATTGCTATAAAGAAATATCTGAGACTGGGTAATATAAATTATTATAAAAAATTTAGTTGGCTCACAGTTCTGCAGACTTTACAGGAAGCATAGTGGCATCTGCTTCTGGGGAGGCCTCAGGAAGCTTTCAATAATGGCAGAAGGTAAAAGGGGAGTAGGCACATCATATGGTGAAAGCAGGAGCAAGAGAGAGAAGAGGTGGAGGTGCCACACACATTTAAGTAACCCTATCTTGAGAGAACTCACTATCTCCAGGACAGTACCAAGGGGATAGTACTCAACCATTCATGAGAAATTACCCTCATGATCCAATCACTCCCACCAGGCCCCACCTCCAATACTGGGATTTGCAATTCCATATGATATTTGGGCGGGGACCCATATTCAAAGTATATCACCTTCTGTGTATGATGTGGCTTTCCATGCACCATGAATACAGGGGAAACAATACACTGTTCATTTAAACTGTGAAGAATTTGGTGACTGAGTTAATTCTCAGTTTAATTTTTTTTAAATTTTTTTTATTTGGTCCCCCACATGTTTTATTGTGTTAGTGGTGAAGTCTGTGCTCTTACTGTATCCATCACCCAAATAGTGTGCATTACATTTAACTCTGGGCTTTCCTAAACTCTCACTGTCTGTGGGCTCCTAAGAACTGTGGAATCTTCCTGGGTGGTGTATACAGAGCTTAGGTGAGTTAATGGCTAGCCAACTCAGTGGTTTACTCACCTTGGGTCTAATGAAGCATTGGCTAATGGTTTTATCTTTGTAGGGACCAGTTAGATAATTTGTCTTCAAAAGTCTCATGGATGACTTCTATCAAAAAGCCCCCTAAATACTGTCCTCTCCACAAGTAAGCTATTTGTTTTGAGTAATCTTTTGAATATCCAGAATGTTAATAAAGAACTATATTTCTTGTATTCTTCTACAAGAATATAAGATATTCTTGTAAAATAAATGTATCTAAATATATCTATATATAAAAAATGTCCCACAGATAGTACTTGCGACTTTGCTGGCAGAGAATTCTCTCATCATATTGATTTGATTATTCCAGTCCATGTGAGGATTATATTTTGCTTTTTCAGTGAATGAACTGGCATTTTGGTGTCTGTCTTAGCCTAGGGAGTTTAATTAGTGTGCATGCATTGCTGAGAGGTGAATTTGCTCTTGGTGAGCTAACAATATCTATTTTCACAGGTTGTGAGTCAGCGTGTCAAACCCAGGACTATGGTAAAATCACTAAAGTAATAAGCACCTTCCTGTGAGACCTCTTAGGAGATTTTGTGTAGGCTTTCCCCACTAATGGCATGCTATGTAGCTGAAAATAAACATGTGTTTAATTTACAAAATGGTAGAGTTTCTAATAGTCTACTAACCAAGCTATGTCTACCTAGGATATGTTTAGGGTTCATCACAAATCTGTGATAAAATGTGGTCACATGAACTTCTTTCCATTTTTTCCTTATGGAATATTTGATCCACACATACAAAAATGTATGTAATACAAATAGAAGTTATTGATTGCAATAATAAACAACTCTGAACCTTAGAACTGACAAGTTACAAATACCATGGAAATTCCTGTGTTCTTCCCTGATTCATACCAATACTGTGTCTTAAAGGCAACTACTGTCTTGAAGTCTCACGATTTCCTGGGATTTCTTTATAGCTTCACATATATGTAGATATCCCTAAACATTGTACTGCTTATTTTTCGCTCATTTTCAAACTTCATAAAAGTGGTATCATACTGCATATGTTTGTCTGGGAGATGTTTTCTTCATTCTGAATTATGTTCCAAGAGCATCTTGTGTTGTTGCACATATCTATAGGTGATTCATTTTCTCTCTTTTCAAAAAATTTTAATTTTTTTATTGTATGGGTACATGATAGGTGTATATATTTATGGGTTCATGTGATGTTTTGATATAGACATAAAACATAATATAATAATTACATTAAGGTTACTACAGTATCTATCACCTCAAATATTTATCATTTATTTGTGTTAGGAACATTCCAATTCCATTCTTTTTGTTATTTAAAAATATACTATAAGTTATTGTTGAGCATAGTCATGTTGTGCTGTTAAATACTAGATTTTATTTATTCTAACTATGTGTTTACAGCCATTAACTATTCCCACTTACCGCCACTCTCCTCTACCCTCCACAGCCACTGGTAGCAATCATTTTACTTTCAGTCTCCATGAAATCAATTGTTTTAATTTTTGATCCCACATATCAGTGAGAACATGTGAAATTTGTCTTTCTATGCCTGGCTTATTTCACTTAACATAATGTCTTCTAGTTCTATCCATGTTGTTGCAAACAACAGCATTTCCTTCTTTTCTGGCTGAATAATATTCCATTGTGTATATGTACCACATTTTCTTTATCAATGTTGATGGACAAATAGGTTAATCCCAAATCTTGGCTATGGTGAATAGTGCTGCAGTAAATATGAGAGTGCATATAAACTCTTTGATATACTGATTTCCTTTCATTCAGATGTATACCTAGCAGTGAGATGCCTGCATCACATGGTAGTTCTATTTTTAGTTTTTGTGAGGAGCCTCCAAACTGTTCTCCATAGTGACTATACTAATTCACATTCCCACAGACAGTGTACAAGGGTTCCCTTTTCTCCACATCCTCTCCCGGATGTCATTATTTCCTGTCTTTTGGATAAAAGTCATTTTAACAGGGGTGAGATGATATCTCATTGTAGTTTTCATTTGCATTTCTTTGATTAGTGTGATAAGCACTTTTCATATACCTGTTGTCAATTTGTATATTTTCTTTTGAGAAATGTCTATTCAGATCTTTTTTTAAGGCAAGTGACATTATTTTGCTAAAATATGCTTAACTTCTATTACAGCTTGAACTGGATTAAATAGTACCCACACCCTGGCAAATTGCTAAAAATTTATTTTTATTTCAATAGTTTTAGGAGGGTACAAGTGGTTTCTGGTTACATGAATAAATGTATAACGGTAAAGTCTGAGCTTTTAGTGTACCAAAATCCAAATAGTGTGCAATATACCCCCCGTAGGTGATTTTTTAATCCCTCCCCTCATCCTTCCCCCTTCTGAGTCTCCAATATCCATTATACCACTCCATGTGTCTTTGCATATCCATAGCTTAGCTCCTACTTATAAGTAAGGACATGTGGTATTTGTTTTTCCATTCCTGAGTTACATCACTTAGTATAATGGCCTCCAGTTTCATCCAAGTTGCTGCACAAGACATTATTTCTTTCTTTATCATGACTGGGTAATATTCCATGGTCTAGATATGCCACATTTTTTTTTTTATCTACTCATCTGTTGATTGGCAATTTGGTTGATTCCATGTCTTTATAATTATGAATTGTGCTGTGATAAACATGAGTGCAGGTATCTTTTAAATACAATGACTTCTTTTCCTTTTGGTAGATACCTAGTAGTGGGATTGCTAGATCAAATGGTAGACTTACTTTAGTTCTTTGAGAAATCTCCATACTACTTACCATAGAGATTGTACTAATTTATATTCTTACTGTGTACAACCATTCACTTTTTACTGCATATACACTAGTTATCTACTGTTTATTATGTTTTAAAAATGGCCATTCTGCCTGGGGTAGTATCTCATTTTGCGTTTTAATTTGCATTCCCTTGATGATTAGTGATGTTGAGCATATTTTTGTATGTTTGTTGACCATTTATACATTTTCTTTTGAGAAGTGTTCATATGTGTTCTTTCCCTACTTCTTAATGGGATTATTTGTCTTTTTCTTGCCGATTTGTTTGAGTCCCTTACAGATTCTGGATATTAGCCTTTTGTTAGATGTATAACATGCAAATATTTTCTCCCATTCTGTAGATTTTCTGTTTACTCTGTTATTTCTTTAGCTGTGCAGAAGCTTCTTTAGTTTAATGAAGCCCCATTTATTAATTTGTGTTTCTGCTGCATTTGCTTTTGAGGCCTTACTGATAAATTACTTTTCTAGGCCAATGTCCAGAAAAGTTTTCCCTAGATTTTCTTCTAGAATTTTTATAGTTTCAGGTCTTATATTTAAGTCTTTAATCTATCTGAGTTAATTTTTATATATGGTAAGAGATAAGGGTCCAGTTTCATTCTTCTGCATGTGGCTGTCTAATATTCTCAGCACCATTTATTGAAAAGAGTGTCCTTTCCCCAGTGCGTGCTTTTGTCTGCTTTGTCAAAGATCAGCTCTTTGTAAGTATTTGGTGTTATTTCTGGGTTCTCTGTTCTGTTCTGTTGGTCTATGTGTCTACTTTTACACCAATCCTTGCTGTTTTGGCTACTATAGCCTTATAATATAATTTGAAGTTAGGTAATGTGATGTCTCTGGCTTTCTTCTTTTTGCTTAGGATTGCCTTGGCTATTCAGGCTCTTTTTTGGTTCCATATGGTTTTTAAGATTTTTTTTCTAACTCTCTGCATGATGATATTGGTAATTTGATAGAAATTGCTTTGAATGTATAGATTGCTTTGGGCAATATGGTCATTTTCACAATATTGATTCTTCTAATCCATGAGCGTGGGATGTTTTTCCATTTCTTTGTGTCATCTATGATTTCTTTCATCAGTGTTTTGTAGTTCTCCTTGTAGAGATCTTTCATCTCATTGGTTAAATATATTCCTAGGTTTTTTTTTTTGTTTTTTTTTTTTTTGCAGCTATCGTAAATGGAATTGATTTGATATGATTTTCACCTTGGTCATTATTGGTGTATATCAGAGCTACTGATTTGTGTATGTTAATTTTGTAATTGAGATTTTAGTGAATTCATTTATCAAGTCTAGGATGCTTTTTAAGGAGTCTTTAGGGTTTTCAAGATATAAGATTATATCATCAGCAAACAGATAGTTTAACATTATTTTTTCCAATTTGGATGCCCTTCATTTCTTTATTTTGTCTGATTGTTCTAGCTAGGACTTCCAGTACTATGCTAAATAAAAGTAGTGAAAGTGGGCATCTTTATCTTGTTCCAGTTCTCAGGGGCAGTGTTTTCAACTTTTCCCCATTTAGTACAATGTTTTCTGTGGGTTTGTCATATATGGCTTTTATTATTTTTAGATATGTTCCTTTGACACCTTGTTTGTTAAGGATGTTTATCATGAAAAGATGCTGAATTTGATAAGATGCTTTTTCTGCATCCATTGAAATGATCATTTTTTTTTAAAAAATTATTTATGTGGTTAATCACATTTATTGATTTCTCTATCTTGAACCATCCTTGGATCCCTGGGATAAAACCTCTTGATCTTGGTGAATTGTTAATGTAATGTTGGGTTTGGTTAACTAGATTTTTGTGTTCATGAGGGATATTGGTCTATAGTCATTTTTGCTGTTGTTATGTCCTTTCCTGGCTTTGGTAACAGGGTAATATTGGCTTCATAGAATGAGTTAGGGAGGATTCCCTACTTCTCAAGCTTTAGTAATAGTTTCAGTAGAATTGCTACCAGTTCTTCAAATGTTTGGTAGAAGTTGACTATGAATCTGTCTGGTCCTGGACTTTTTTTCATTTGAATATTTTTATCACTAATTCAGTCTCACTACTTATTGTTAGTCTGTTCACAATTTCTATTTCTTCTTGATTCAAGCTTGGAGAGTTGTGTGTTTCCAAGAGTTTATCCATTTTCTTTAGATTTATTTTTTTAATTTTTTTATTTTACTTTAGGTTCTGGGGTACATGTGCAGGTCATGCAGGGTTGTTGCATAGGTGCATACATAACCAGGTGGTTTGCTGCCTCTATCCCCCCTTCATCTATATCTGGCATTTCTCCCCATGTTATCCCTCCCCACCCTCCCCAACCCCTGCTCTCCCTCCCCTAGCCCCCCCCACCAACTGTTCCCAGTATGTGATGTTCCTCTCCCCGAGTCCACGTGTTCTCGTTGTTCAACACCCGCCTATGAGTGAGAACATGTGGTGTTGGGTTTTCTGTTCTTGTGTCAGTTTGCTGAGAATGATGGTTTCCAGATTCATCCAAGTCCCTACAAAGGACATGAACTCATCATTTTTTATGGCTGCATAGTATTCCATGGTGTATATGTGCCACATTTTCTTTGTCCAGTCTATCATTTCCATTTCCTTTAGATTTTCTGGTTTGTGCACATAGAGGTGTTCATAGTAGTCTCAGATGATATTTTGTATTTCTATGGTATCAGTAGTAATGTTTCCCTTTTCATTTCTGATTGAGCTTATTTGAATATTCTTTCCTTTCTTGGTTAATCTAGCTAACTATCAATTTTGTTTATCTTTTCAAAAACAAATTTTTCCTTTTATCGATCATTTGTATTTGGCAGGGGTTCAATTTCATTTAGGTCTGCTCTGATCTTTGTTATTTCTTTTCTTCTTTGTTCTTGCTTTTCCAGTTGCCTGAGCTATTATGTTAGGTTGTCAGTTTGTGATTTTTCTTTGGCAACATAAACTGTCATCTTAGCATTGCTTTTTCTGTATCCCAGAGATTTTTGTAACTTAGGTTACTGTTATCAAGTTCTAGAATTGGGGACCCTAAGAGAGTTCTTGGTGTTATACCACCCTGTGGGCAAACTGGTACCTAATGTGAAAGACAAAGTCTTGTTTGCTTTTCTGTCTGCCTTTCTTTTTGGATTCTCATGGTAGCCACTACAGTTGGGAATGTGCTGGGTCTCACCTGAAGTCAGCATGTGTCAGAGTCTCACTCAAGGCCTATGGCATACTACCTGGTTATCATTGCTGTTTATTCAGGGCCCCAGTGCTCTTTAGCCAGAAGGTGGTGGGTCCTGCCTGGATTGCATCTTTCCCTTTAAGGCAGAGGGTTCCCTTAAGACCCATGGTATGTCTAGACATGTCATGTGGGAGATAGGTCCTGGAATGGGGGCCTCGTGACTCAGACTGGTGTTCTATCCTAATGTGGCAGGCTGAGCTGGTATTCAAGATGCAAGATAATGTCCTCTTTACTTTTTCCTATCCTCACCTCAAGCTGAAGGAAGGAGTCCCTTTTGGAGCCATGGGCTGTGCAGCCTGGGGTTGGAGAAGGGGTGGCACAAGCCCTCCTTTAGCCACCCTTGCTAGTGTCTCAGCAGGTCACATACCCGCCAAGTCCACTGGCTCTCAACCCAGGCCAGCACTAGGACTTGGCTAGGTGTTGCAGTACTTGTGGCCTAGACTGCCTATCAAGTATACTTAGAGCCCCAGAGCCCTGTAGCTGCAGTGTTGAGTCCTGCCACAACTCATGTTCAAACTGCTGGGATGAGTTATGCTTCTCAAGATAGGACTCATTTAGATGGTTTCCCTATGGGTGGATGTCGGCTGAGTTGAGCCCAATTTTGCTTTCCACTCTGCCAGGGCAGCACTGAGTTTAATGCAGACTCTCACAATTGCTGTGCTTTTCCTTTCTCAAGTGTGCAGATTGTCTCTCCATGCCATGTGGCCAGTGCTGGGGGGATAGAGGAAGAGTGGCATCAGTGATTCCAGACTGTCTTTCCTAACCTTTTCAGTGTCTCTGCCCTCAGTATGAAATTAAAATCATGTACTGAGTGTTCAACTCATTTTTGGTTCTTATGAAAATGCTTTTTGTGTGTAGATAGTTCTTAAATTGGGTGTTCCTGTTGGGGGAATTGTCAGTAGAGCATTCTATTCAGCCACCTTTTCCACCCCACCTCCAATGGGAGACTTATTATGGCTTTGATATCATTGCTTGTTATTGGTCTATTCAGGTTTTAGATTCATGGTTTAATCTTGGTAGGTTGTTTCTGTCTAGGAATTTGTTCATTTCTTCTAGATTTTCCAATTTATTGGCATATAGTTGTTCACAGTAGCCATAATGATCCTTTGAATTTCTGTGGTATGAGTTGTAATGTTTCCTTTTTCATTTCTGATTTTATTTATGTGGGTCTTCTCTCTCTTTTTTTAAATTAGTCTGGTTAACAGTTTGTCACTTTTGTTTATCCTTTCAAAAAATAACTTTTCATTTTGTTTTTTAGTATTGTTTCTTTGGTTTCAATTTTATTCATTTTTGTTCTGATCTTTATTATTTCTTTTATTCTACAAATTTCGGGTTTGGTTTGCATTTGCTTTTCTAGTTTTTTAGGATGCATTTGTAGGTTGATTTTTGAAGTATTTCTACTTTTTTGATGTAGGTGCTCACTGCTATACACTTTCCTCTTAGTACTGTTTTTGCTGTATCCCATAGAATTTGGTAGGTCGTATTTCCATTTTCATTAGTTTCAAGAAATTTTTAAATTTACTTCTTAGTTTCTTCATGGATTACTGGTCATTCAGGAGCATATCATTTAATTTTTGTGTGTTGAAACAGTTTTCAAGTTTCCTACTCGGGATGAGTGGTTTACATACCACAATTATAGTGTTAGAGAATTTTATATTTGTCTGTGTACTTACTGTTACCAGTGAGTTTTCTACCTTCTGATGATTTCTTTTTTAACTTGTAGGTTAGGTTCAGGGGTGAATTGACAGGTTTGTTATATAGATAAAATAAGTGTCACAGGAATTTGGTTTACAGATTATTTCATCACCTAGGTAATAGGCATAGTACCCAATATGTAGTGTTTTTTTTTTTTTTAAATTTCAAGAACAGCATTTCTAAAAATTTTTTAATTTTTGTGAGTACATAGTAGGTATATATGCAAAAGTAGTTTCTGGATCCTCTCCCTCCTCCCGCCCTTCATCCTCAACTAGGCCCTGGTGTCTGTTGTTTCTCTCTTTGCATCCATGTGTTCTCATCGTTTAGCTCTCAATGAGAACATGTGGTGTTTGATTTTCGGTTCCTGCATTAGTAGGCTTAGGATAATGGCCTCCAGCTTCATCCATGTTGCTGCAAAGTACACGATCTCATTATTTCCTATAGTTGTATAGTATTGCATGGTGTTTATGTATCACATTTTTTGTTTCTTTTTTTTAACACCCCACAAAGACCCGTGCCACATTTTCTTTATCCAGTCTTTCATTGATGGGCATTTAGAGTGATTTCACATCTTTGCTAATAGTGCTGCAATAAGCATACATATATGTGTGTCTTTTTGGTAGAATGATTTATATTCCTTTGGGTATATACCTAATAATAGGATTGCTGAGCCAAATGGTAATTCTACTTTAAGTTCTTTGAGGAATCACCACATTGCTTTTCACAAAGGCTGAACTAATTTACATTCCCACCAGCAGTGTATAAGCATTCCCTTTTCTCCACAACCTTGCCAGCATCTTTTATTTTTTTGACTTTTTTTTTTTAATGGATTCTCACTCTGTCGCCTAGGCTGGAGTGCAGTGGTGCAATCTCAGCTCACTGCAACTTCCGCCTCCCAGGTTCAAGCGACTCTCCTACCTCACCCCCCAAGTAGCTGAGATTACAGACAATTGTTACCACACCCAGCTAATTATTGTATTTTTTGTGGAGATGGGGTTTTACCATGTTGATCAGGCTGTATCTCTTGACTTATTAATAGTCATTCCCACTGTTGGGAGATGGTATCTCATTGTGGTTTTGATTTGAATTTCTCTAATGATTATTGATGTTGAGCATTTTTTCATATGCTTGCTGGCCACGTGTATGTCTTCTTTTGAAGTGTCTGTTCATATCCTTTGCCCACTTTTTAATGAGGTTTTTTTTTTTGCTTGTAGATTTGTTTATGTTTCATATAGATTTTGGATGTTAGACCTTTGTCAGATGCATAGTTTGCAAATAATTTCTCTGATTTTGTAGGTTGTCTGTTTACTCTGTTGGTTGTTTCTTTTGCTGTGCAGAGGCTATTTAGTTTAATTAGGTTCCTTTTGTCAATTTTTGATTTTGTTGCAATTGCTTTGGTGTCTTCCTCATGAAATATTTGCCACATCCAGAATGGTATTGCGTAGGTTACCATCCAGGGTTTTTATAGTTTGAGATTGTACATTTAAGTCTTTAACCCATCTTGAGTTTTCAAGGGATTTTTGTATATTGTATAAGAAAGGGGTCCAGTTTCAATCTTCTACATATTGCAAGCCAGTTATCCCAGCACAACTTAGTGAATAGGGAGTCCTTCTCCCATTGATTGTTTTTGTCAGCTTTGTCGAAGATTGGACGGTTGTAGGTGTGCAGAATTATTTCTGGGTTTTCTATTCTGTTCCATTGATCTATGTGTCTGTTTTTGTACCAGTACCATGCTGTTTTGGTTGCTTTAGCCTTGTAGTATAGTTTTGAAGTCAGGTAATGTGATGCCTCTAGCTTTGTTCTTTTTGCTTAGGATTGCCCTGGCTATTTGGGCTCTTTTTTGGTTTCATATGAATTGTAAAATAGTTTTCTTCTAGTTCTACAAAGAGTGTCATTGGTAGTTTGATAGAAATAGCATTGAATTTGTAGAGTACTTTGGGCAGTGTGGCCATTTAAACAATATTGCTTCTTTCTATCCATAAGCATGAAATATTTTCCCATTTATTGGCTTCATTTCTGTCTTTGAGCATTATTTTGTGATTCTCATTGTAGAGATCTTTTATCTCTTTTGTTGGCTGAATTCCTAGGTATTTTATTCTTTCTCTGGGTATCATGAATGGAATTGCATTTTTGATTTATCTCTCAGCTTGGACATTGTTGTTGTATAGAAATGCTGCCGATTCTTGTACATTGATTTTGTATCTTGAAACTATGACAAATTGTTTATCAGATCAAGGAGGTTTTGGGCAGAGACTATGGGATTTTCTAGGTATATAATTATATCATCTGCAAACAGTGATAGTTTGACTTTCTCCCTTCTGATTTGGATGCCTTTTATTTCTTTCTTTTGCCTGATTGCTCTGGCCAGGACTTCCAGTACTATGTTAAGTAGGAGTGGTGAGAGTGAGCATCCTTCTTTGGTTCCAGCTTTCAAGGGGAGTAATTCTAATTTTTGTCCATTTAATATAATGTTTGTTGTGGGTTTGTAATAGATATTATTTTGAGGTATGTTCCTTTGATGCCTAGATTTTTGGGGTTATTTCACATGAAGGGACGTTGAATTTTACAAAAGCATTTTCTATGTCTATTGAGATAATCATGAAGTTTTGGTTTTAGTTCTGTTTATGTGGTTAATTCTATTTATTGATTTGTTTATGTTGAATGAACCTTACATACCAGGGATAAAGCCTAATTGATTGTGCTGGATTAGCTTTTTGATGTGCTGCTAGATTTGGTTTGTTAGTATTTTGTTGAGGATTTTTGCATCGATGTTCATCAACGATATTGGCTAGAAGTTTTTTTTTCCTTGTGTCTCTGCCAGGCTTTGGTGTTAGGATGTTGCTGGCCTCACAGAATGAGTTAGGGAGAGCCTTCCTCCTTATTTTAAAAAATGGTTTCTGTTGAAATTGTATCAGTTCTTTTTTATACATCTGGTAGAGTTTGACTGTGAATCTATCTAGTTCCGGGCTTTTTTTTTGGTTGGTAGGTTTTTTATTACTGATTCAATTTCAGAACTCATTATTAGTTTCTTCAAGGATTCTACATCTCCCTAGTTCAATCTTTGGACATTGTATATGTCCAGAAATTTACCTATTTTTTGAATGTTTTCTAGTTTATTTGCATACAGGTGTTTATATTTATAATAGTCTAGAAGGGTTTCTTTTATTTCTTTAGGTTTTTGTCCTCTTTCTCATTTCTGAATGTGTTTATTTCAATCTTTTCTCATTGTTTCCTTATTATTCTAGTTATCTTTTTGAATAAAAAACTCCTGGTTTCCTTTATCTCTTGAATTTGTTTTACATGTCAATTTCATTCAGTTCATCTCTGATTTTGGCTATATCTTGTACTGCTACATTTGGGGTTAGTTTTCTCTTGTTTCTCTAGGTTTTTAAAATGCAATGTTAGATTGTCAATTTGAGATCTTTCTAACTTAAAATTTTTTTATTTCAATAGTTTTTTTGGGGAACAGGTGTTGTTTGGTTACATGAATAAGTTCTTTAGTGGTGATTTCTGAGATTTTGGTGCACCATAACCCAAGCAGTTTACCCTGTACCCAATGTGTAATCTTTTATCCCTAACCCTCCCATCCTTTCCCCTGAATCCCAAATGTCTATTGTATCATTTTTATGCCTTTGCATCCTCATAACTCAGCTCCCAATTAAGAGTGAGAACATACAATGTATGGTTTTCCATTCCTGAATTACTTCACTTAGAATAATAATTTCCAATTCCATCCAGGTTTCTGTGGAAGCCATTATTTTCGTTTTAATGGCTGAGTAATATTCCATGGTGTATAAATATGCCATATTTTTTGTATCCACTAGTTGATTGATGGGCATTTGGGTTGCTTCATATGTTTGCAATTGCAAATTGTGCTGCTATAAACATGTGTGTGCAAGTATCTTTTTCATATAATGTCTTCTTTCCTCTGGGTAGATACCTAGTAGTTAGATTGTTGGATCAAATGGTAGATCTACTTTTAGTTCTTTAAGCAATCTCCACACTGTTTTCCATAGTGGTTGTGCTAGTTAACATTTCCACTAACAGGGAAAAAGTGTTCCCTTTTCACCACATCCATGCCAACATCCAGATTTTTTTTATTATGGCCATTATTGCAAGAGTGAGGTGGTATCACATTGTGATTTTGATTTGCATTTCCCTAATTAGTGATGTTGAGCAGTTTTTCATATGCTTTTTGGCCATTCGTATATCTTCTTTTGAGAATTGTTTATTCATGCCCTTAGCCCACATTTTGATGGTATTGTTTGTCTTTTTCTAGCTGATTTGTTTGACTTTGTAGATTCTGGATATTAGTCCTTTGTTGAATACATAGATTGGGAAGATTTTCTCCTACTGTGAGTTGTCTGTTAACTCTGCTGATTATTTCTTTTGTTGTGCAGAAGCTTTTTAGTTTAATTACATCACCTCTATTTATCTTTGTTTTTGTTGCATTTGCTTTTGAGTTCTTCTTCCTGAAGTCTTTGCCTTAGCCAATGTCTAGAAGGGTTATTCTGATGTTCTCTTCTAGAATTTTTATTGTTTCAGGTCTTAGATTTAAGCAGTTTATCCATCTTGAGTTGATTTTTGTATAAGGGGAGAGATGAGGATCCAGTTTCATTCTGCTACATGTGGCTCACCAGTTATCCCAGCACCATTTGTTAAATAGGGTGTTTGTTCTCCACTTTATGTTTTTGTTTGCTTTGTCAAAGGTCAGTTGGCTGCAAGTATTTGGGTTTATTTCTGGGTTCTCTATTCTGTTCCATTGGTCTATGTGCCTATGTTAATACTAGTGCCATGCTGTTTTTGGTGACTATGGCCTTATAGTATAGTTTGAATTTGGGTAATGTGATGCCTCCAGATTTGTTTTTTCTTAGTCTTGCTTTGGCTATATAGGCTCTTTTTTGGTACCATATAAATTTTAGGATTTTTTTTTTGTTCTGTGAAGAATGATGGTGATATTTTGATGGGAATTGCATTGAATTTGTAGATTGCTTTTGGCAGTATGGTCATTTTCATGATATTGATTCTACCCATCCATGAGCATGAGATGTGTTTCCATTTGTTTGTGCCACCTATGACTTTTTTCAAACTATACTATAAGGCCATAGTCTACAAAACAACATGGCACTGGTATAAAAATAGGCATATAGACCAATGGAACAGAACAGAGAACCCAGAAATAAAGCCAAATACTTACAGCCGTCTTATCTTCTACAAAGCAAAGATTAAAAAACAACAATAACAACAACAACACCCTTCTAGACATTGACTTAAGTGAAGATTTCATGACCAAGAACCCAAAAGCAAATGCAACAAAAACAAAGGTAAATAGATCAGACTTAATTAAACTAAAATACTGCAGCAGTTACAGGACTTGCTCAGCTCCCACACACCCCAAAAGGCCAATCTGAATCCTATTATGTCCCCTCCAACAGCACCAAGTTTGTTTCCAGACAGTGGATGAGCAGGGCTGAGAACTTGCCCCACTCTACCAGCCTCCCTGGTAGAGTAACCAGGGCTTTCAGGTTTCCTGCCTCCTCTCCCACCTCACACCTGTCTGCAGCTTCTTTGCTGTGTCTGCACTCGAGATTCACCCCCTCCCTCAAGTTCTGTCCAGGAAACTTTGTGTTCAGTTGAAATTGTTATGAAGTTCAGCTGGAAGTTTCCTTCTCCCTGTGGTCTTTTCCCAGTTCTTCTGGCAGCCCTCCCAAAGACCTCTGTGAGGGAAAGTCAGAAATGGCTTTCCTACTGATCAAGAGAGCCCACAGGGCTCTTGCCCATCCTTTTCTACATCTGTATTTTTCTCAGCTGTCTAAAATAGTTTCTGTTCCAGGTAAGGTCAAATCCTTCTCCATGATCTGGAACTTCAGGTTCCCCAGTGAGGATGTGTGTTTGGGGGCACACTGTCACACTTTGGGAGGTCACAATTTTGGGGCTGTCTCCCAGGGCCTGCAGGAGCAATTCACTTCCTTCAAAGGTTCTCTGGATTCTCTCAGCTTTCCTAATTTGTTCCTGTGGTAGTTCTTGGAGCAAAAGTTTACAATGTGAATCTCCACATACTGCTCTGTCTGTCCGAGTGGGAGCTATAATTTAGTTCTGCCTCCTATCTGCCATTTTACTAACCTCTTGAAATTTGTCTTCCTCTTCATTTTTATTGTTCTATAATAATTTATTATATGACTATATTTTAATTTGTTCATTTCTCTGTCAATAAATATTTAAAATGTTGCTCTGTGATATGGTTTGGCTGTGCCCCCATCCAAATATCATCTTGAATTGCAGCTCCCATAATTCCCTCATAATGTGGGAGGGACCCAGTTGGAGATAACTGAATCATGGGGCAGTTTCCCCTGTACTGTTCTTGTGGTAGTGAATAAGTCTCACGAGATTTGATGGTTTTATAAGGGGAAACCCCTTTCATTTGGCCCTCATTCTCCTGTTTTGTCTGCTGCCATGTGAGATTTGCCTTTTACCTTTTGACATGATTGTGAGGCCTCACCAGTCACGTGGGAGTTCATTAAGCCTCTTTTTTTTTTTTTTTTTTTTTTAAATTGTCCCGTCTGGGGTATGTCTTTATCAGCAGAGTGAAGGTGGACTAATACACTGTGTATGTTGTTAGAAGTGTGAGAAGTTCTCTGGGGCAAATACTTAGAAGTAGAATTGCTGTATAATAGAGTATGTATATCTTCAACTTTACCTTGGTGCGTTTATTGTGACAACTTATTGTGATATTATTTTTAATCTCTTTGGTTGCTAATGAGTTTGGACATTTTAAATTATCTTTATTGGCTGTTTTTATTTTCTTATTTGTGAAATGCATTTTTGTGTCTTTTGTCAATTTTTCTATTGGACAATGTTTTAAATTTAATTTTTTTATTAATTGCTAATGTCATCTTGGTACCAATAAATGTGTTATATATGTTAAGGATACCTTTCTCTAAACTGTGGCTTATCTTTTTGCTTTTCTTATGGTGACTTTTGATCATCAGAATTTTTTTATTTAATGTGTTCATATTTATTAATCTTCTTTTATGGTTTGTACTTTTTGAGTCTGGTTTAAGAAATACTTCCCAGACACCCTAACATTTGATGTTCAAATTACCATAGCTTAAACTTTCATTCATCTGATATCTTGAACTTAGCAACCCTTCCGTTCTCCATATGTCTGGAATTTTTTGCTTGCAGTAAATGTGGTCACAAGCCCGTTGCCCACAATAATTACCACATTGCAACTGCTATGATATTTTTCTCATATTCTTTCAGCCAATATCCACTGCTCTTGAAGCAGTTTAGTGGAGCCTCACTGTAGCTTGCATTAGGGTTATCCTTCAGAAAATTTTCAGTATCTATGCTTAGGGTATTATTTTTCTAAGTTACATATCTTTGGGGTATTAGAGGGTGCTGGGCTCTTTGTGGAGATAGGGAAAATGTCTGTTCCCTAGGCACCAAAGCTATATTGCCTGAATGCAGTGTCTCTTAATATCTCCCAATAAAGACAAAACAAATGAAAACTAAACAAAAGGGTCCATGCTCATTTCTACAATCACAAGTAATGTTTCAGTGATAATATTGTCTCAGTTCACACATGGTATAGCAAAATTTTTTACTCACCCTTATGTTACATGAAGCTTCAGAAATAGAGTCCTTGCTCAGACATAAACCTTATTTATACTTAAAAACCAGAACACTTAACCTGCACATTCATTTTCTTTTTACAGCCTTTGGTATGAAGTGAAGAAATTATGAGATCTATATATTTTCCTTGGCATGGTGTTGCTCTTCCAATTTCCTGGAAGCAAATATTTGGACAAAAAGACCTACTTAGAATTTTTAAAGATAGTTTTCTGAGACAATCAAATAAAAATCCATATTAAAATATTCCTCATAGTCCAGCTAAAGATATACCTAATTTATTAAACAGTACAGTTGAAACTGAAGTGTATAGTCTCTGCATATAGCTTAACAATTTTCCCCAAGAATAAAATGAAAGAATACTGTACCCAAAAGCTGACTGAAATCTTCATCTCTAAAGAGATAGAACTTCTTGGAGTCCTTGAAGCGACAAACTTCTGTCCATTCCACTTATTCATCAAAGATTTCAAAAAAGATCTTAAGGCCTGAGTTTCATGTCATATACTTCATTTCTATTAGTAAAAATATCCTAGAGTATAAAGCCACCATTGCAGGAACAGAATTGACTGTGTGGGAATAAACAGTGTGGGGCAGGAGATGTTCAGGACTGGAATAGATAACTTTGTAGCCATTTTGGTTAAGTATTTGTGGTAGATTAAGGATGACTTCAAATTCTGTGACATTTATTCCATCAAGTATTGGCATTTATTTCCCCTACATTTGAATCTGGGCTGACTAGTCCCTGCTCTGGCTAATGGAGTATAGTGGAATTGATGCTGTGCCAGTTCTGGGCCTAGCTGGTAAGTGTACTGGCAGCTTCTTCCTTGGTTTCATGGAGACCTGAACCACCGTGTCTCAAAATCCTCCTAAAAGGACCATGTGGAGAAGCTCTGAGACTCCACAGGGAGGAGGAGGAGGAGTATCATTGAGCTGTTCTTGTCAAGGAACCAGGAATGTGAGTGATGTGTCTTGGATCCTCCACACCAGCCAAGCCACAACCTGAATACATTTTTCCCTTGGTATCTGCAGGGGATTTCAGGACCCCTGTGGATACCAAAATCCACAGATGCCCAAGTCCGTTACATAAAATGGCATATTATTTGCATATAATCTAGGCACATTCTCCCATGCACTTTAAATCACCTCTAGATTTGCAATCTGAAAATCAATCAATCAAAATCAGAATCAACACTTATGCAGTCATTCACAGAGCAATTTTATTTCCTTTAAGAGCAGAAAAAAATTTGAGTCTCTTTATTCACATATTCCTAGTTAAGGTTGAACAAAGTAATAGCCTTTTTGTTTCACCTCTCATATTTTAAATGTGTCCTCTTTGCAATCTACTTCGTGCCATGGTTTTTGTATTTTTCTACTTTTTTTTGGATGATTTTGCTGTTTAGAATGGCCCATAAGCATACTGTTTCTAAGTACAAGAAGGCTGTGATGTGCTTTCCAGAAAAGGTAATGTATACTATAAGCTTTGTTCAGGTATGAGTTATAGTGCTATTGGCTGTGAGTTTAATAGTCATAAATCAACAATATATATTAAATAAGAAATACACATAAAACAAGGTTATGTATTGATGAGATTATAGAAAAATTGTGATCTCAGCATTTGAGCTCTGCTAAAAGACACAGTGCCTCCTCAAGTGGGTCCCTGAACCCCATGCCTCTTGACTGGGAGACACCTCCCAGCAGGGAGAGACACCTCATACAGGAGAGCTTCAGCTGGCATCTGGCATGTGCCCCTCTGGGACAAAGCTTCTAGAGAAAGTAACAGGCAGCAATGTTTGCTGTTCTGCAGTCTCCGCTGGTGATACCCAGGCAAAGGTCTGGAGTGGACCTCCAGCAAACTTGAGCAGACCTGCAGCAGAGGGGCCTGTTAGAAGGAAAACTAACAAACAGAAAGGAATAGCATCAAATTTAACAAAAGGAATGTCCACACAAAAATCCCATCCAAAGGTAACCAGCATCAAAGACTAAAGGTAGATAAATCCATGAAGATGAGTAAAAACCAGTGCAAAAAGGCTGAAAATTCCAAAAACCAGAATGCCTCTTCTCCAAAGGATCACAATTCCTTGCCAGCAAGGGCACAAAACTGGATGGAGAATGAGTTTGACACATTGACAGAAATAGGCTTCAGAAGGTGAGTAATAACAAACTCCTTTGAGGTAAAAGAGCATGTTCTATGCCAATGCAAGGTAGCTAAGAACCTTGAAAAAAGGTTAGAAGAATTGCTGACTAGAATAATCAGTTTAGAGAAGAACATAAATTACCTGATGGAGCTGAAAAACACAGCACGAGAACTTCACGAAGCATATACAATTATTAATAACTGAATCGATCAAGTAGAAGAAAGGCTATCAGAGATTGAAGATCATCTTAATCAAATAAAGTGTGAAGACAAGATTAGAGAAAAAAGAATGAAAAAGAATAAACAAAGCCTCCAAGAAATATGGAACTATGTGAAAAGACCAAACCTACGTTTGATTGGTGTACCTGAAAGTGTCGGGAAGAATGAAACCAAGTTGGAAAACACTCTTCAGGACATTATCCAGGAGAACTTCCCCAGCCTAGCAAAACAGGCCAACATTCAAATTCAGGAAATACAGGGAACACCACAAAGATGCTCCTCGAGAAGAGCAACCCCAAGACACATAATCATCAAATTCACCAAGGTTGAAATGAAGGAAAAATTGTTAAGGGCAGACAGAGAGAAAGCTCAAGTTACCCACAAAGGGAAGCCCATCAGACTAACAGGGGATCTCTGCAGAAACCCTACAAGCCGGAAGAGAGTGGGTGCCACTGTTGAACATTCTTAAAGAAATGAATATCCAGTTAAACTAAGCTTTATAAGCAAGAGAATAACATCCTTTCAGAGAAACAAATGCTGAGGGATTTTGTCACCACCAGGCCTGCCTTACAAGAGCTCCTAAAGGAAACACTAAATATGGAACGGAAAAACCAGTACCAGCCATTGCAAAAACATACCAAATTGTAAAGACCATCAAAACGATGAAGAAACTGCATCAACTAATGGGCAAAATAACCAGGTAGTATAATGACAGGATCAAATTCACACATAAAAATATTAACCTAAAATGTAAATGGGCTAAATGCCTCAGTTAAAAGACACAGACTGGCAAGTTGGATTAAGAGTCAAGACTCATTGGTGTGCTGTATTCAGGAAAGCAAAACAAAAAACAAAAAACAAACAAACAAAAAAAAGCGGGGGTTGCAATCCTAGTCTCTATTAAAACAGACTTTAAACCAACAAAGATCAATTGTTTAAAGATTTTCTTCTTTTTTTTTTTGATGTAGGCACTTACAGCTATAAAATTCCCTCTTAGTACTGCTTTTGCTGTATCCCATGGGTTTTGGTATGTTGTGTTTTCATTATCATTTGTTTCAAGAAAAATTTTAATTTCTTTCTTAATTTCTTCATTAACCCACTGGTCATTCTGGAACATATTATTTAATTTCCATGTATTTGTATGGTTTCCAAAATTCCTCTTTTTATAAACTTCTGGTTTTCTTACATTGTGCTCAGAGGAGATGCTTGATACTATTTTAATTTTTTGGGTGTTTTACAGTTTTTTTGTTACCTATCTTACGGTCTATCCTTGAAAATTATCTGTGTGCTGAGGGGAATTGCCATCTTAACTATATTAAATCTTTAAATCCATAAACATAGGGTGTCTTTTCATTTATTTAAATCTCTTTAATTTCTTTGAGCAATATTTTGTAGTTTTTAGCATACAAATCTTATGCCTTCTTAATTAAGTTTATTCCTAAACATTATATTCTTTTTCATAAGTTGAATTGTTAACTTCCCTTTCAGATTGTTTATAAATATTGTATGGAAATGCAACTGATTTTTTTTTTACTATTGAAATTGTATATAGGGACTTTGGTGAATTTATTTATTAGTGCTAATAATTATCTTTGGCATACTTAGGGAATTCTACATATCAGATCACGTCATTACTTCTTTCTTTCCAATTGGGATACTTTTTATTTCTTCTTAATTACTCTGTTTAGAACTTCTAGTATTACACTGAATAGAAATGGTGTAAGTTAGCATTCTTGTCTTCTTCCCGATCTTAGACGAAACACTTTCCACTTTTTGCAGCATTATCATTTTAGCTGTTAGCTTATAATATATGGCCTTTATTATGTTGAGGCACATTCTTCCTATACTTAATTTGAGGAGAGTCTTTATCATGAAAGTATGCTGAATTATGTCAAATGCTTTTTCTGAATTCATTTGCAATGATAATATGTGAATTTTGTTCTTAATTCTTATCTTATGGTATATTACCATTATTACTTCTTGTAAGTTGAACCACTCTTCCATACCTGGGATAAATTTCACTTTTTATTGGTATATAATCTTTTTAATATGCTGCTTAATTCAATTTGCTAGTATTTTGTTGAAGATTTTTTATTTACATTCATAAAAGATATTGGCCTGTAGTTTTCTGTTTTTATGTGGTGTCTTTCTCTGGCTTCAATTTTAGGTAAATGGTGTCTCATAGAATGAGTTTGGAAGTGTTCCTCCTTTTGCAGATATTTGGAAGAGTTTGAAAGGGATTTATGTAATTTTTCCTTAAGTGTTTGGTAGTATTCACTAGTGAAGCCATTTGGTCCTGAGCTTTTCATTGTCAGGAGGTTTTTGATTACTACCTTCAATCTCTTTATTTGTAATTGATTAAGTCTTAGCATATATCTAGGAATTTTTCCATTTTTTCTAAATTATCCAATTCATTGGCATATAATTGTCCATAATAGTCCCTTAATGCTTTTTAAGGCATTCATTGTAATGTCGCCTCTTTCATTTGTATTTTATTTGAATCTTCTCTTTTTTTTCTTAGTCTAGCTAAGGATTTGTTGATATTATCATTTCTAAGAAACAATTCTTAGCATTAATGATTTTCTATTTGATTTATTTTTGCTCTGATCTTTGTTACATTCTTTATTCTGCTAACTTTGGGTTTAGTCAGTTTTTCTTTTTCTAATTTCTTGATGTATATGATTGGGTTATTTATTTGAAATCTTTCTTATTTCTTAATGTAGGTGTTTATTGCTATAAGTTTTTTTTCTTATTACTGTTTTTGCTGCAGACCATAAATTTTGTTATGCTGTGTTTTAGTTTTCATTCATCTCAAGATATTTTAAAATTATTTTTATTTCTTCTTTGACTCTGTGATAGTTATTGTGCATTAGATAAGATAACTGCTGCACGTAGTCTTGTCAGACTGGACTTATGTAAGAGATGAATCTCACCAATCAGCGTAGTGAGAGATTCTAGATCCCTCTCAAATCCTCTTGCTTGTCCAAACCACAGTTTGTGTTCATAATGGCCCCAAGTAGATTAGGTTGTGCCAAGTCCTGTTATTGCCTTCAGATAGGTGAAATAGAAACCATTTCCTCAGGATGCAGCTGTAAAGGTTGGGGGTATTAGATGAGTATTCCAGTTCATTCTATCCTCAGGGAGAAACTAAAAACTGGAGTTTATTTAACAGTCTCTTAATAAACTACCTTCTTGTTCTTTGTGGTCTAGGGAGTCTCATAAATTGAGAGCCTTGTCAATTCTCAGAGCTAGGTGATTTAGAAGCCAGACTCTTAGGTGGGAGCTGCAGAAGTTGGGGTGTTTGGCTCTGCATCTCCACCCAAATCTGACCTTTAATTGTAATTACCATAATCCTCACATGTCATGGGAAGGACCCAGTGGGAGGTAATTTGAATATGGGAGTGCTTACCCTCATGCTGTTCTCATGATAGTAAGTTCTTATGAGATCTGGTGGTTCTATAAGGGGCTTTCCCCCCTTTGCTTGGCACTTCTCCTTCCTGCTGCCATGTGAAGAAGGACATATTTGCTTCTCCTTCCACAATGATTGTAAGTTTCCTGAGAAACTTCTCCTTCCACAATGATTGTAAGTTTCCCCGGACATACAGAACTGTGAGTCAATTAACCCTCTTTCCCTTATAAATTACCGAGTCCTGGGTAGTTCTTTATGGCAACGTGAGAAAGGAAAAAATAAATATAGGGTGCTTGGTGCATGCACAAACTGCTTCTAGAAAGGATCTGCACACATGGATTTATGTCTGTCACTGTCTGAGAGATGAGGCCAGGGAGGTACCCACACTTCCGTTTAGGCTCATGGAAGTCTGTAGTTTATCTCCCCCATCTCCTCCCCAGATATAGGCTAGTCAGAAGTCTGACCCCCAGGCAAAAGATTTAAAAGTGTGCAGACAAACCACTTCCAGGGAGATATAGGGAGCTAGACATTTTATCCCGTTCTCTATGGACTTATTCCAGGCACTACAGCTACTGAACATTCCTTTGTACTCATTCAAAACCACCTCTTTGTTGTATGTGGCCTAGGGAAACTTGAGAATGCTAAGTCCCTTTCATTTTCAGGTCTATGTGATTTGAGAGCAAAAGCCTCTGGATGAAAACATAAAAGTTGGGGCACTATATATGTGGTCCAAACCACATATATAGAGAAGCTGGGTATTGGAGATTCCTTCCTGATTATATGGTATTGTCCCTGGTGGAGGGTGTCTGGGTTCTTGGCATCTTGAATAAAGACTTGGACAAAACACACAAACAAAGCAAGGACAGAATGAAGGGATTCATTAAACATGAAAGTACGCTCCACAGTGTGGGAGTGGGCCTGAGCATAGGGGTTCAAAGACCCTGTTACAGAATTTTAGGGAGTTTAAATACCCCCTAGAGGATTCCATTTGTTACTTCAAGTATGCCCTATGTAAATGGAGAGGATGAATTAAAGTAACAAAGTCATTTACTTGGCCTACACCCTATGGAGAGGATATTCCCTGTTACAGCTGAAGTGTTAACTGGCCTTATGTTCCCTATCTTTCCGCCCTAGTTCCCTTTCTCATCTACCCTCATAGAGATGTAATTCCCATAAATATTTTGTGGGAGGCAGAAGAACCCAAGGTCTTTCTTCTGTAACTGCTTCATTCTGGCTTGGGGTGTAGTTTATACCTCTTGGAGATCACGGAACTCACCCTGCTCTATCTAGTGGAGGCAGGGTAGCTTCTTGATGGCCAGGGTTGGTGTGTTCACCTAGAACTGGCTGGAACCTTTTTTGCATGATTATCTGAAGCTTGACGGTCTCTAGGTGAGAGGAAATGAATTTGCTTAAAAGATTTAATGGGAACTTTAGGGGATGGGTACCTATGCTGTTAGAAATGTTTGTTATAGAGATTTGCAGGAGAAAAAGCAAAACCTGGTTTGCTCTAGGATCTATGTGTGTCCGTAAAGTCTTAGCACAAATGACTCCATTTTGGTTTGGTTTGGTCTGCTCGGGCCTAGTGCACGAGCTCAGTCCAAAACAATAGCCTCCTAGAATTTTGCTTAAAAAATTCCTCCTTTTTGGTCAGGTTCTCACTTAGAGAAGAGTGTGACCAAAACTTAGGGCCTTAGCACGACCCTCAGTCGCCATCATTTTGGGTTTTCTATCTCAGCACATCATTCATAGGTTACAGTATCCTCATGATTGTGCATTTCTTTCAGTTCCTGTTATTCCAGTTGAAGAGAGACCATATGACATTCTAGAGATGGCTGCATGCAAGCATTTAAAACCCTTGAGACAATACAGTGCACCAGGGAGACTACTATAATGACTACTGTGAAGATAATACTAAGAGTTTGTAGTATTCTCCTTACCCAAGGTCCCCATAAACTAAACCTCCTAAAACTAAATAGATGAAACGATGAGACAGACAAACAGTTTACCCACTTGACTAAGCAATTTCTTCATCAGTCCCCTACCACTGAATTTCTATAATCTTCATATGATGTATTTCCCCATAGGCCACAAATGCCAGCAGCTGCACAGGTACTTTTCTGTTTAGCTAATGCTTTATTTTGCATAACTTTCACAAGAGAGTCTAAAATCTGTTGTGTAAGTGTAGCCTTTACAGTAGAATTTACTATAGAACCTATCACGAGGGATATGTTTCGAATAGTTGCTTCTTTTACTTTAAACTATGGAAACAGGACCTGATGAATGATGCACTTTTAGAAACATATTTTCCCATATCACAACCACTTCTTAATTAGAAATGACTCAGATATTAAATGAGCATCAAAACTAACTTTCATATTTTAATTTAGACAAAAAGTTTACCTAAAACATTTATCTCATTCACTGTACATAATTTTTACTTTTAACAAAGGAGACATGAGACATCAATCAACATATATAAAATGAACATTGGTTTGGTCCAGAAAGGCAGGGCAACTTGAAGTACGGAGGGGGTTTGGTCGTTTTCAGATCACAGGTGGGAGAAAAATGGTTGCATTCTTTTGAGTTTCTGATTAGCCTTTCCAAAGGAAGCAATCAGATGTGCATTTATCTCAGTGAGACTTTGAATAGAATGGGAGGCAGGCTTGCCCCAAGCAGCTCCCAGCTTGAATTAACACTGACATTTAAAAATATCTAACAAAGACAAATGTAAAATTCAGACAAAATGTATACTGACAATTCTGAAGGCATTTCTATTTTTATTCCACCAATAATTTTAAAGCTAGCTTGTTTAGTAAAGTTATACTTTAAGTCATGTGAACTTGAAAAAATTGCTTAGACTTACTTTATTATTATTTTTTGAGATGGAGTCTCACTCCATCACCCAGGCTGGAGTGCAGTGGTGTGATCTCAGTTCACTGTAACCTCTGCTTCTCAGTTTCAAGCAATTCTCCTGTCTCAGCCTCCCAAGTAGCTGGAACTACAGGTGTCTGCCACCACACCTGGCTAATTTTTGTATTTTTAGTAGAGACAAGGTTTCACCTTGTTGGTCAGGCTGGTCTCAAATTTCTAACCTCAGGTGATCCACCTGCCTTGGCCTCCCAAAGTGCTGGGATTATAAATGTGAGCCACCACACCTGGCCTAGACTTATTTACTTAATTAATTTATGGGTACTCTTGTACTTATTAGCCAGTTTTGGTAGCTACAACATATAGTAATAAGTGTATGTTGGAAACAAATGCTCGGTGCCTCAGAGAAAAATCAGCACTGAGACAAAGAATCTCTAAGCAAGGCAATTTTACTTTCTGCAGAAAGGGTACTACTCACCAGTAGTCTTGCCATGAGAATACAATGAACAAAGGAAAGGTAGGCATATTTATTCCTTATGCATTGGGTCCTTACTGCTGTGTCTCATCTCCGTTGGTTGGAGCCAGACCTCACAATCTAAACTGAACCTGATTGGTTAACAACTTAAAACTTTTCTAAACAGGTAAAGGCAATGCAGAACAAAGGGAAAAAGGAAGTTCAAATAAGCAGGGGAGAGATAGTTGCTTGTGAAAGGAGTTAGAAAAGTAATAACATAAAGATCTTGGGTAAAGTATAAGGACATAGAATGTACTATGGGCCTGTGAGCATGTCTAGCACAAATATCTTGGTTAAAGTACAAGGACATAGAATGCACTCATTCCCTTATATCTAACAGCTACGTAGGATAGGGCTTAACCTAGTTACTAGCAAAAAGCAAGACGGCTTTGAAGAAAGTTAGTCTTTAAAAGAAACTATTATTTCTAACATTTATTATTATTTTTTTTAACAAGAAGGGACACTTTAAAGAGGAACTTTCTACTTTCTACAGTGTACATACAAATAAACACATCTAGTCGTGTATAGACACACATAAACAAAGATTTGATAGCTTGGAACCTTAGCCATGAGATAGCAATACAAGGTTGCCAGTTTTACTTTGCCCCAATAGATAATCCAATGAAGGCTATGAACCAAAATTTGGGTTAAAGTAGTCTCCATGGCAGTTTGAATTTTAAAGGCTATACCTCCCCAGACTCCAAAGAGCACTGGGGCCAAACTGTACCAAAGGAGGGTGTCACACATTAATGAGGCCCTCTACTTAGGACCAAAGCACAAAAGCCTGGTTCCATGCAATGCTATTCTACTTTCCCATTCAACAGTAAACTTGAGATTCCAAACAATGTTGTGGCCAAATAGCATTACAACTGTGAGAGAAAATTCTAACGAGGGCTTTTACTACTAGAACTCAGAAGCTCTGTCAAGAGCATCCTCTTTGGAGTGGTTGGGGTCAGCAGAACCAGTGGAGTATCCTCCTGTGGAGTCCAATCTTAGAGTTCCAGACATCTCTGACTTTAGGTGGGTGCCACATGCAGGTTTTCTCCTCCAGAGCATACTATGAGCTTTATAAGAACAGCCATGAACTGTAATAAGATCTAGATGCTGGATGGACCTTTTTGTTCATTAGCCAGTTGAGTATGATAAGGGAAGAATTTAGCATAAGAAAAGAAGGTTTAAGTTCCCTGAAGCATGTACAAGTTTGCTCCAAGCTGCACTGCTGGTATGGATCAGGAACCATGTGTGGAAAAGATAAAAAAATAAATAAAAATCCTTTCCCCGTTGGGGCAGAGCAATTATTTCCACTCATTCCTTGGCCTTCATGGAGAACTGGGGAGTGATCCAAGCCAATTGCTGTCAATTTCCAAGAAGCTAGTAGGAAACAGCCACTGAAAGACTGAAAATGAAAGAGAGGAAAAAAAGATGAAAAAGACCCCACTCCCTTAAGTGAACCAGGCAGTGGAGGTAAGGCTTCCCTGCATAGAAACCCCTTAGTTTCACTGGCCATGGCCAGAAACCTGCAGTTGCTTCCATGTTTAGATGCTGCACACCAAGGGTCCCAGGTTGGAAAGGAAAAGAGAGGGAGAGCCCCTGTATGCAGCAGAAAGAAGAGGGAGAACAATGAATCCCAAACTTTAGAATTATCTCTTCTTCCTGGCTGAATCACCAAAATACGTCACCAGTGAAGAGTGTCCAGGTTCTTGACATGTTGAAGAAAGAATTGGACAAAACGCACAAATGAAGCAAGGAAGTAATGAAGGGATTTATAGAAAATGAAATTATCTTTCATAGTGTGGGAGTGGCCCAAGCATAGGGGTTCAAGGGCTCTGTTACAGAATTTTTGAGAGTTTAAATACCCCCTAGAGGATTCCATTGGTTTTGTTGGGTATGCCCTATGTAAATTAAAGTTACAAAGTCATTTACGGCATACACCTTATGAAAAGGATATTTTCTGTTATAGCTGCAGTTTGAATCAGCCTTATATTCCCTGCCTCCAGACCCTATTTTCCTGCCTCGGTATTGGTGTCTAGGGTGGGGTTTGTGCACAATTGTGCTTCAACTTTTTCTACTCACTTTGATGTGGGTATGTTCTCAGTTAGAAAGTGTGTAGGAGTCTCTCAACTAGGTTCTGGCTTTCTCTCAGAGGGAATTGATTCATGTGTAGATATTTATTCAGCGTGTCCATGGTGGAGCGGGAGTGAAAGTCAGGAGCCTCCTATTCTGCTATCTTGCTGATATCACCAAGACAGTTGATTTAAAGTATTTGTCTAGTGAGTCCAATATTTGGGCTTCCTCAAAGATGATTTAATGCCTTTTTTCCTGTTAATTGTACATACATTCTATGCCTTTGCCTGTCTTGTAATTTTGTTGTTAAAAACTGGACATTTTGAACATTGTAATGCGGTAACTGAATATCAAATTCTTCCCTCTTCCTGGAGTTTGTTGTTTCTCTTTATCATAAGTTATAGTTTTTGTTTAGTGACTTTTCTAATGTACCTTTGTAAAAACAGTATATTTGTCATGTGTGGTCACTGAAGTCTCTGTTATGTTAACTTAATGTTTAGTGATTTGACAGATATTTTCTTAAATTACTACAGACAAAATCAATCTTCTAGTGTTTGCAGCTGGGCTTTTTGTGTGTGTCGGAGGAAACCATTAGCACTCAAATCAACAGTTTACAACTTTGCCTTTACCTTCGCATCCTACTTGTTCAGAAATTCAATGTCACCCAGAAATGAGAGCTTACAGACTCTCAGGTCTGGCCGGGTACAGGGGCTCACACCTGTAATCCCAGCACTTTGGGAGGCCGAGGCAGGCGGATCACAAGGTCAGGCATTTGAGACTAGCCAGATCAACATGGTGAAACGTGATCTCTACTAAAAATACAAAAATTAGCCAGGCATGGTGGTGTGCTCTTATCGTCCCCGCTACTCTGGAGGCTGAGGTAGGAGAATTGCTTGAACCTGGGAGGCGGAGGTTGCAGTGAGCCAAGATCCCGCCACTGTGCTCCAGCTGGGCACCAGAGCGACACTGTCTCAAAAAACAAAAAACAAACAGACTCTCAGGTCTTTTCTGTGCATGCTTCCAACCCTGGATATATGCATGGACTTCTTAATTTCCAGGAATATTTGGGAGCTTTACAAAGCCTTTATTCCACAAAAGGATCTTACTCCTGACTTTCCATTGTGTCTGTTGTTTGCCCAACTGATGTCCATTGTCTCAGGCAGAAGCTGTTAGTTACTTTACCTTTAAATGTTTCTGATGAATGCCCACCCACCATGTACTTACTTCTCTACCCTCAGAGAGCTCTAAGTTAGGCAAACAAATGCAAGCTATGTATGTTAGTACTTCAGGGAGACACTAGCTAGGTAAAAACTTTAAAAACGTGCACTATGCTACTACTCTGGCACAAGGAATCCACGTTGGGAACATGGACTGATGTCTTCAAGACCCTCACTAAGCTTGTGAGTCAGGGATGGGGCAGGGGTCATTAAAAATGTCACAAAGCTTTTTTATCCGGTTTCAGTCACCTGTTTCTTACTGAAGTGTTCTCTTAAGAACACAATTTTTTGAGAACATGGTCCAGAAATTGACTCCTTATGGTACCAGAAATCCACGCTGGGAATATAGACTGATTTTTTAAAGACAAACCTCTGGGCCAGCTGTTTGGTAAGAGGTGGGCCTCAGGGGGCTGTATAAGGCTTTCTTCACTTCCTGATTGTGTGTGAGAGTGTGAGAGTTGAGTAGCTATTCAGGGCTTCTTGGCTGTATAAGTCCACCTGTTTACCTGAGGAGTATAGCATCTCAGGAATTCATATGTTGTAGTCTTGTTCATTTCATCAGGCCTAGGCTCTGGGAAGCCAGGGTATTGGTGTTGCAGGCACCTATGTGAACATAGTGGAATAATGGTGGAGCCTCAGGGATGGAAGGGGTCAGTGGTTATTGGTCCCCAGGGCAGGATGCACTCTACTGTGGGTCTGGTTTCAAGATGGCACCATGTTATAGCAGCTGAGGTTGTTGGGGTTTGGGATGCCAAGGGGGTCACTGCTCTGAGGCCATGCAGTAATGTGGACTCTAGACAACTGTCCATAGTCAATTTGACGACTGGCAGACCCTTCTGTGGCAATGACTGTTGGCATCTGTGGCAGGGACGGAGACTGCCAAAGGTCTTCATCTTACCTTTTCCCTGTAAGAAGTTCCCTCTGGCTCTGAGCTGATCTCAGTGCAGGAGACGGTGTGCGAAAGGCAGGATGCCTCTCTTCCCTCTCTATGGTGCTATCCTGGGCTTTTGTGCTCCACAGGGATTTTGCTGCTCCCCTGGTGTGCCTACGCATACTTCCTCAGTTATTCCAGTTGAAATACAGTTGTTTATTTGTTGTTTGGGTCCTTTTTTGTTGGGGAGGGGCCAAGTGCCAGGTTCTGCTAGTTGGTCATTTTACTGGTGTCACTCGATTCACCCTCATTCTCACAACACATGGCTTGAGGATATGAGGACACCTTCCATACTTGTCATGAAGTCAGTCCATTTGGTTTCTTCTGTTGCAAAATGCTCTTTGCCTCCCACCTTCTCCTCTGAGTTGTTGCTTTATAAAGTACACTTTTTTTTCTCAGTGAGGAATGAGTGTGTGCAGGCATTCATTTTGATCTTGGACACTGTTTCCTATCCTCTCCTGATGCATTACTCTACCTAGAGTTCTCTCTTCATGAATCTCTTCTGGCTCATTTTTTTTCCTGTGAGTAGAAGTTATATTTTATTTACTTCCTGTTAGCCCAGGTAATTACATAGTGTGCCAAACCAGTACCCAGAGATAATCAAATGGTCTTTCTTAGTCTAGGGTTTGTGATTTGTCCAATGTCTGGACAGAAAAGTAAATCAATAGCAATGACTTTAGGTATTTTAGCCTTTTGCCCCAGTAAGTATGCTCATACTTCCCAGACTGTATGTCCTGACTTTCATTTTAGAAAAATATGGTACCTATGGATCAACTTGGTGAAGGAGTCAGATGGGATTTTCTGAATCAATTTATTTTTCTCGTGGACCTTTGATGAGAGCCGGTGTTCAGTGTGATTTTCCTTGTTATTGATTTGTGTGATTTATTGGGAAATTTTGCTAGGAGCATTTGACTTAGCTTTAATGGAAAGAAGATAAATTAGATATGGCCTCTAATAAGTGTGTGTGTGTGTGTGTGTGTGTGTGTGTGTGTGAGAGAGAGAGAGAGAGAGAGAGAGAGAGGGAGAGAGAGAAAGAGAAAGGGAGAGATTGCATTTTCTTGGTGCTTTTAATGAAGAACTGATTTTCTTTTTCTTTTTCTTTTTTCTGAGACAGAGTCTCACTGTGTCACCCAGGCTAGAGTTCAGTGGTGCGATCTCGGCTCACTGCAATCTCTGCCTCCCGGGTTCAAGCAGTTCTCCTGCCTTAGCCTCCCAAGTAGCTGAGATTACAGGTGTACTCCACCACGCCTGGCTAATTTTTGTATTTTTAGTAGAGACAGGGTTTCAACATGTTGGTCAGACTGGTCTTGAACTCCTGACTTCATGATCTGCCTGCCTTGGCCTCCCAAAGTGCTGAGATTATGGGTGTGAGCTACTGCACCTGACCCTGATTTCCACTTTTTTTTTTTTAATGAGAAAGTAAATAAACAGCAGTAAAAAGAAGGCTCAGGTAATCATTGTCAGGAACTTGGAGTATGTATGAATATAGGCATTCTGCTAATATTTGCTATGAAGGTTGAGAAAAAAACCTTACAGTAGAATGTTCTATTTTGTTATTAATGGGGCTAGTGACACTTCTTTCTTGTAATTCATTTGAATGCCTTGCAAATCTGGATGGAGCTTGCTGGCCTCTTGTTACTCCTAATACATATGGAAGACAAATGGATATCAGCATTAGTGCTGCTTTTTGTGCTTTCAGCCAAAAAGCTGAAGAGATGATAGAGCTATCTTCCACACTGTGGCATTTTGCCTGAGGCTAGTTCAAGGCAAATGGAGCAATTGTATTAATAATAAAAATAATAGGTATTAGTTATCAGTTCATACTAGGTGACAGTTAATATTTTATTGATTATTCCTAAATCTTACAACATTAATATCATTGTCTCCACTCCATATATGAGGAAACTGAGACACAGAGAATGGAGACAATTTGTCCCAGGTTACACAGCAAGTGGTTCAAGTCCAGGTCTCTCTGAATGTAGAATTCTCTCTTTCTTTCCACTGTGCCTCAATGGATTTTATGGACTTTCATGGATTTTAATGCTTTTCATGGATTTTAGTTTCTTCATGGTATCATATCTGCTTCTTTTTCCTGTTCCTCTTCTCAAGTAGCTATTGTTTGAACATTTTCTATATCCAGGCACTGTGCTTGCCATATATTATCATTAAAACTCACAATAGCCCTGAAAGATGAATATTAATATCCTGGTTTGACAGATAAGTTAATTTTCATTTTGCTGTGCTGACTCTACTTGTTCTTAGAGTCACCTATTGCCCCTGGCCTGGGTGGCTTTGAGCTATGCTTTTACCCTTCCTTCCCTATTCTCATTATAACTTCCCAGACCTATGTTTCAGGTGATTCCATCATCTTGCTGCTACATTCTTGATGGGTGCTAATTGTTTCCTATGTTACCTTTCCAGCTTGTTAGCACTTTCTTAGAGACCCACAGGCTTACTGCTCACTATAAATTTATAGACTTATTAAAGCTTGTTTTTCCTCAACTATGATGAAAATCCAATCTATATCCAACAGATATGTTTGCCCATATCAAATCACCTCCCTGGAATTTTTGGACAAGGGGAACCAGTACAAACAAATATGCTTTTTTTATGCTGCTTGCTGTGCTGTGAGCACTGAAGTTGTTTTTTTCTAATCCAGGAATGTCGTCTTCTGTTAGCATCCATGAAATGGTATGATCTATCTTTTCAGTTTGCAAGTAGGGCAAATCCCAGACCTTTCACAGTTCTTGACAAATACTGTACTTAAGGATCTTCAGTGGGAAAAGGCTCTATTCCTAGCCCTATGTGAGTACTGGCTACTCTAGGCGAACATTTTTCAGCCCTCCAGAGTTCTCCATGTTGCTCTTTTTATTTCAGTACTCTGTCCTGCAAACTCAAGTCTTGTTCTCTTTATACTCTCAGCTCCTTCTCCTTGACTCAGGGAATCCTATAGGCTTCTCCCCTCTTCTGTCTCCCTGCATTACATTCTGAAAACTCTTTTCAGACGGTAAGCTAGTATAATAATTTGTTTCAAGGATCACTATTCTTTGTTGCTTGATGTCCTGTGTCTTGAAAACTCTGTTTCTGTGTCTATTTTTGGAATAGTTTTAGGTGAAAAGAGAATTTGGTCCCTGATACTCCATCTTGGCCAGAAGTGGAAGTTGAATCTGCCTTTTGAAAGTGGATATCATATTTGGAAACAACCCAAAGAAAGGGGTACAAACTCAAATTAATAATGTTGGCCATCAAACTGGCTAATTTCTCATACTCCTCTTCCCCCAAAACAATGTGGTAGTAAAGTAACCAACCCACTTTTTCCTGTAGTTTCAGACTTCTGTGGTTTAGAATTACAATTTTTATTTTTATTTATTTACTTATATATATGTATTTCTTTGAGACAGAGTCTCACTCTGTCATCCAGGTTGGAGTGCAGTGGTGTGATCTTGGCTCACTGCAACCTCTGTCTCTCAGATTCAAGCGATTCTCCTGCCTCAGCCTCACCACCACACCTGGCTATTTTATTTATTTATTTATTTATTTATTTATTTATTTATTTATTTTTTCAGTAGAGACGGGGTTTCACCGTGTTGGCCAGGCTGGTCTCAAACTGCTGACCTCAAGTGATCTGCCCACCTCGGCCTCCCAAAGTGCTGGGATTACAGGCTTGAGCCAGTGTGCCCAGCCTTGCATTATAATTTTTAAAGATGAGTTTCAGTGACCTCCCTCCACTCTCCCCTCTCCTAATTTGCTAGTTCTTGTAACCTACAAAGAAATAAAAATCATGAGAAAAAAATGGCTAGTGTCATGTTTTTACCATCAGCCACTCTTCAAATTAATTTAGTAGACAAATTTTCTGACTTTTCCCTTATTGATGTCTCTTATAATTTTCTCATTCCTAATGCCATACTTCAGGCTGGCACTTGATCTGAGTTATTATAAACCCCACCACCCTTTAGCTGGTTTCTTTGTTTTTCTATCATTCACATTAAGGCAGACTGGCTTTCAGAAAAAAAAAAAAAAACAAAACAGATCTATGTTACTTTTGCTTCTGATAATGATCTTCCCCTTGAATATAGACTAATGTCCAGCTTCCTTTTTGCCCACAATCTGTTCTCTGCTTACATTTATCATCTTATTTTATGTGTCATAGTCTCTACCACTGATAGGATTATAATCCACAAATTACAATATTGTAAGATGCTCTAAACACAAACCGAGTGAGGAGAAGTTTGCCTTTCATATACAGGTCCAGTTCTGTTCTACCTTCATGCCTTTGCTTATTCCCTCTCTTTTTGCCAGGTATACATCATTTTGCCTACCTTCAAAGAAATTTATCAACTAAGAACCACACCATAAGGCCTCCCCAGAAGGCTCCAACTGGAATAAATCACTTCGCCCCTTATTTTCTCATAACAAATTGGTTGTACCTGTATTAGAGCACTTGGCAAAATCTGCTTTGATTTACTGGAGTAAATGTCTATCTCTTTTAGTGAATTGTGAGTCCCTGGAAGGCAGGCCTTATTTCTCTTTATATCCATCATAGCATCCATCTCAAGTCTTTTTAGATAGTATGTGCCAAATGAATATCTATTGAATTGAAATTGGCTAAATCAGGGAACTTATTTAGCACATAAGACTAAAGCAACATACTTTCATTTACTGACATCTGCAATCTGGTCGAGTTCAGTGAAATTCCAAGTATATAATTTGTCCTTGAGTCTATAAAGTCCCTGCTTTCTCTTTTTGGACAACCTGAAAGCAGAACCTTCATTTCGTCCCCTAAATGTAAGTAGCACTACTTCTTCCTACCTTCTCTAGGTGATGTCCTCTGGTAGTGGCTTCAAACATGGTTGTGTCCCTGATTCATCTGGGAGAATTGCTTTTTTCAACAATGCAGTTATTTGGGTTCAATCCGAGAACCACTGAGTTAGAATCTGGTGGTAGGGTTCAGGAATGTGTGTGTTTAGTAGGCACCTGACACTTGGTGATACTTTAGTACAGCCAGATTTGAGACCTACTCCTCTATGCTCTTGAGTCTAGATCATTCCCTGTACTTAGTCTCCTGTCAGAATGTATCTACTCTGAGTCTTCTGCCTTTGAGACCCAGATTTCAGCTAGCTGTAATTTTGAAACATGGTTTTATTTACTTTCAAACTTCCCTTCATTCAGTTATTAATGTCTTCTGTCAAGGGTACTTGCTTTTTTATTAAAAAACAATTTAATAGACATTATTTTTTTGGGTGGTTTTGTGTTCACAGCAAAACTGAGAGGAAGCATTTAATTTTTAATAGGGCATTCTCGAAGACAATGAGGAAAATACTGCTTTTAAGAAATAGCAATGTTTAGACTTTTCAGAAGGAAAGAGTTCACCTCTTTAAGGATATTTTTAAATGCTGTGGAAAATAGACAAGATGGGATAGGATTGGTCACATGCCAACTTGAGTGGTCTAGGGAGTGAGGAGTGTGTGATGGTTGGTTTCACTTAAACCTCACAAAATGGATTTTCCATAAGAAAGAGGGTTTGACTACAGGAATAAAAGGGAAAGAGATATTATGCTGGGTAGATGATTTCACAATCTACTAAAGAAGTGTACTTTGCAAATTTAATCTTGTTTTGATGATTCTAATGGCACTGTGTGGAATAGTCATAGAACCACAATGCCCTGAGACAAAAGGAATGTTTATCTAAGGGTAAACACTCTGTATAAGATTGGTCTTACGTGAAGTTAACTTACAGATTCTTATATAAACTAACACACAGTTTCTCTTTCCGTTGTAACTGTCAACTGATCCTTACTTTATGAATTGGTAAATTCCCTGCTGTGGACATTAGTTTCTGAGGTCTTGGGAGAACTGAATTCATTTTTGTGAGAGACAATGTGTTAATGAAAATCTTAAGCCTCATTAGCTTGAGATTTGTTTAACATTTAAGATTTGTTTAACATTCAAGATTTGTTTAACATTCAATTGCTTAACATTCAGTTGAGGAGAAACCCCGTTTTGGGCTATTGATTTACAGATTGATAAGACATTGCTCTTACTACAGTGATCAAGAAATTCTGAAAATTGTAGAGCTATTAGAATAATGATATTGTCAGAATCTATACTATGTGAGAGCCTAGCTCAGGGTTTCTCTCTGAGATAGCACCTATGTATTCACAGTTGAAGTACTGACCCTGAAAATCTGATTGTTGACTGGGAAAAGCACTTTTAGAGTCAGCTTCTTCTGTAATTGTTTAATACTCTTCTTCTCCATGGAATCAAGTAATAGAGAAATAAATGCAGAGTAAATAGAATTTCATGCTTGTGCAAGTCACTGGCAAGATCATCTTTGGTCATGCAGGAAGAGATGCTCTATCCAGAGGCAAATTGCCTGGATGGGAAACATTTTATTTTAAGCTCCTTTCTCTTACTTACTCATTTTGAAGTTTTGTTTTTCAAACATTGCTCCTTTCCAGAGAGATGTACTGGGAAGGAGGGAACTTTAAACCTGTCATAGGGATCAGATGAGCTATTGCAGCATTATAAAATGAATGATTTACTCATGCAGGTCTTGAATATTAGAAAACTCACCCAAGGCTAATTGTATAAAAGGAGAGAAGAGAATATTTGATATTCCATTTTAATATTAAATTTATTTATTTATTTAATATTAAATTAGTGTCTACTAGTTTTACCTAGTGGGCAAAATGGTGAAACAGACAAAGTTTGCCTTAGCATATAAATTACCTCAATTCTGTTGGTTTTATTTTTTTCTCTCTCTCTCTTTTTCTTTCTCTCTCTTTCCCATCTTCCCCTTATCATTTTTCCTGCTACATTATATTAATTTTCTATTGCTACTGTAATAAATTTCCACAGACTTAGAGGCTTAAACCATACAAATGTATTGTTAACCACGTGGAATTTCACTAGCCTGTCATCAAAACCCAGTTTCTGTGTTGCCAATTCTTTCACATTTCTATTTCAAGATTAAAATAAAAATTTCCCTCATCTCATTCACAACAACTACTGCCCATCTGTATTAGTCGATTATCACATGGCTATAAAGAAATATCCGAGACTGGGTGATTTATGAAGAAATGAGTATTAATTGGCTCATGGTTCTGCAGCATGCACAGGAAGCATAGAAACATCTGCTTCTAGGGAGGCCTCAAGAAGCTTCCAATCATAGCATAAAAAGGGAGCAGCCATTTTACATGGCAGGAGCAGGAGCAAGAGAGAGAGAGGGAAGGTGCCACATGCTTTTAGACAACAAGATCTCACTTGTCATTTAAGAGAACTCACTATCACAAGGACAGTACTAAGTGGATGGTGCTAAACCATTCATAAGAAATCCACCCCCATGATCCAATCACTTTCCACCAGACCCCATCTCCAACATTGGGGATTATAATTCGACATATGATTTGGTCAGGGAAAAATATCCAAACTATATCATTCCACCCCTGGATCCTCCCAAATCTCATATCCTCACATTGCAAAATATAATCATGTCTTCCTAACAGTCCATCCAAGTCTTAACTCATTCCAGAACTAACTCAAAAGTCCAAAGTCCCATGTGAGAAAAGGCAAGGCCCCCCACCGACCTATGAGCCTGATAAAATAAAACAAAACAAGTTAGCTATTTCCAAAAGATAAAATGGAGATATCTATATTGGGTAAAAATTCCCATTCCAAAGGGAGAAATTGGTGAAAAGAAAGGGACTGGAGGCCCCATGTAGGTTTGAAACCCAGTAGGCAATCATTAAATCTTACGACTCCAAAATATTCTCCTTTGATGCTATACCCCATATCTAGGGCACACTGGTGCAAGGGGTGGGCTCCTAAGGCATTGGGCAGTTCTGCCCCTGTGGCTTTTCAGGGTTGAGGCCCCAAGGCTGCTTTCATAAGTTGACGTTGAGTGCCTGTGGCTTTTCCAGGCTGAGGGTGTGAGCTCCTGGTAGATCTATTATTCTGGTGTCTGGAGGACAGTGGCCCTCTTCTCACAGCTCTACTAGTCAATGCCCCAGTGGAGTCTCTGTGTGGAGGCTCCACCCCACATTTCCCCTCTGACTACCCTAGTGGAGGTCCTCCATGAGGGCTCTGCCCCTGCAGTAGGCTTCTGCCTGGACCTTATGACTTTTCCATACATCTTCTTATATCAAGGTTGAGACTCCCAAGCTTCAACTCTTGCCCTCTGTACACTGGCATGCTTAACACCACGTGGAAGCTGCCAACGCTTAGGGCTGTACCCTCTGAAGCAGCAGCCTGAACTGTACCTGGGCCCCTTTGAGCCATAGCTGGAGCTAGAGTGGCTGGGATGCAGTGAGGAGTGTCCAGAGGCTGTGCAGGCAGTCAGACCCTGGCTCTGGTCCAGTAAACAATTCTTCCTTCCTAAGCCTCCTAGACTATGATGGGAGGGGCTGCTGTGAGTATATCTGAAGTGCCTTTGAGGTATCTTCCCCATTTTCATGGCTATTACCACTTGGCTCCTTTTTGAAAATGTGTTCAGTCTGCTCAATTTTCTCACCTGAAAATGGGCTTTTCTTTTTTACCACATGGCCAGGCTACAAATTTGCCAAACTTTTATGCTCTGCTTCCCGTTTAAATATAGGTTCCAGCTTTAGGTCATTTCTTTGCTCATGCATATGAGCATAGGTTATTAGAAGCAGCCAGACCATATCTTGAATGCTTTGCTACTTAGATATTTCTTCTGCCATATACCCTAAATCATCACTTTCAAGTTCAAAATTCCGCAGATGGCAAGGGCACAATATAACCGAGTTCTTGTTAAGGCATAACAAAGGTGACTCTTGCTCCAGTTCCCCAAAAATTTCTCATTTCCATTAGGTACCTTATGAGCCTGGCCTTCACTGTCCATATCACTATCAGCATTTTGGTCACGATCATTCAACCAGTCTCTAGGAAGTTACAAACTTTCCCTCATCTTCCTGTCCTCTTCTGAGTCGTCCAGACTCTTCCAACCTCTGTCTGTTACTCAGTTCCAAAGTTGCTTCCACATTTTCAGGTATCTTTACAGCAATGGTTCACTCCTGGTACTAATTTTATGTATTCTTGTATTGCTATAAAAAATACCTGAGACTGGGTAATTTATAAAGAAAACAGGTTTAATTGGCTTACAGTTCTGAACGATGTACAGAAAGCATAGCAACATCAGCTTCTAGGGAGGCCCCAGGGAGCTTCCACTTATGGCAGAAGGCAAAGGGGGAGCAGGCTTCTTACATAGCTGGAGCAGGAGCAAGACAGACAAGGAGTGGGGAGGTGTCAGACACTTTTAAATGACCAGCTCTCACGAGACCTCACTCAGTATCACAAGGACTGTACCAAGGTGATGGTGCTAAACCATTAATGAGAAATTTACCACCATGATCCAAGAACTTCCAATTTGACAAGAGATTTGGTGGGGACACAAATCCAAACTATATCACCATCTTAAGACTTAGTGCCACCTGGTTACCTAGATTTTTTTTGGAGGGGGTGGTTGAGAAAGGTTACTTTCTATCCTTCCACTTTAAACACTTAACAAAGCAGTCTTCCAGTCCAAGACAATGTTATTCTTGAGAGAAATTCTAGTGATCAAATTTTTCTCTAACTCATATCATAAAAATATCATTATTGTTACTGTCATGAAGCAGATATGAATATGGCATGACTAAGTGAAAAGAATATGATACCAGATGGTGAAGAGAAGAAAACTGTTTTTTGAAATTGACCTGTATATTCAGAAAAAAGCTAGGTATTTTATATATGTTTCTTTATTTAGTCTTCACAATAACCATGTGAGGTGTATAATTATTAGCCCCATATTACACATAAGAAAAATGAAGACCAGAGAGCTTAAGTGACTTCAGCTACTAAAAAGAAACCCTACTACTTAAATTGAGATTTCTCTGACTTCCAGCTTTATGTAATTTTCACTATATTGACACATGCCTCTGAATCTAGAGTCCTGGGTCCAAAGTTCTATTACTAGTGATCCCTGAAAAAGTCATATTCACTCTGTGAGTTTCACCTCCTTATGTATAAAACAGAAAGGCTGGATGAAATGGCTTCCAAGGGCCATTTGAGTACAGAAAATATGGTGTTCTATGACCTTTCCTTATACCACATTTCAAGTGCTCAATAGCCACCTGTGAGTAGCAGCCACTGTACTGTGAAGCACAGATATAGAATGTTAACTTTATCACCAGAAATTCTATTAGGCAGTACTCACACAATAACAAATGTGTTGAGTGAAAAAAGAGGACTTAAGATTTTAAAATTATTTAATGAGAGATTTAGTCTGAGAGGCTTTCCTGAAGAGAATAACATTTGAGTTTACCTTTCAATCAGAAATAACTAAGCAAATATTATCAGGTGATAACCTTTCTACAGATACTTCCTACTGTAAGGTAACGTGACTCTTGTTGAGTGACAGCAATGAGGTTGTCTAGGATATAAAGGAACTTACTTTCTGCCTTCAATGGACCCAACCTTGCCTAAGCAAGAGAGAACAGAATAGGGGTAAGTAGGGAGCTCTTTCACATCTGTACCTGTTAAGGTCAGGATGTTAGAACCTGGGACCATGAATTATTGTAAATGAAGAACTGCATGTGTTTTGGGGCTTGCTTACATATCTTTTTTAAAAATATTGGGAGATCCCAGCCTAAGTATCGATATTAAGTTTTACAGGACAATGATATGATTCATATTGACAGGGTATTCAGAAAAAAAGAAAAAGAGACCAAGCAGGGGAAAAGCCGAGCACGAGAAAAGCTGTTTTTGGGTACCTGCATTCTGTCAGAAGCTACATGCTCCGTGAGCTTCTCAAGTCCGCAGTGGAGAGGAGAAGGATAGTTAGATATCCAAACATCTGTAGGCAGAACGTTAAGTTCAAATTCACAACCTGGCCATGATAAAACATGTGTAACAATTTGATATATCTTCAAATTAATTGCCACACAGAATGAATCTTCCTTTATATGTCACCCTCTGCCTCTCTTCTTCTATCTCTACTACCTATTATTGTCATTATCTGTATCAGTTCTCCAGAAGAACTAGGCAGAATCTCCAATGCTGTACACATCCCAAATCATTGCTTTGTGTATATTCCACTCAGGTCTTGATTCTTTCTCTGACCAGGACTCCATGGAGCAAGGTATAGGGAGGCCAGGTGCTTGTCTAGAGTGCCAGTGACATGACCTAGGAATATTTCATATTTACTTTGCAGAGGGAGAAGACGAGTCTTTAAAAGATGAATTTAACTTCATTGATAGGTTGCATGGTATCACCACAATTTTTCATGTCAGTAAAAACACCAGTTAAAATCTATGTATTAGTATGATAGAAATGGAGGAAAATCAAATTGATTGCATGAACTTTTCAACATGAAACCAATAATATTAATATCATGTGAATGTCATGGTATTGCAAATGAGAATGACTCAGTTCTCCAAACACTTCCCAGTTTTTGAACCTTCAGGAACAACTGTGTCAGCCTCTGCAAATCTGCCATCTGTTTGTCTCACTTGTATATCGAAGTGCTTTTTTAATGCCCCCCATTGCTACTGTTTTTTTCTGAGAGAAGGATGATTTGTTTCTGAAGGTGATATTCTCTTTTAACAGTACTGTTTCTTCCTCTTTGATGCAGAATCCTGCTTGCAGCAGCCCTTCGGAGACCTTGACTCACTAGTTAATGGCTAGAATCCAGGTCCTGTCCTGCTCGGTTTTCATTGCATGTTCTGAGCTTTGTCAGAGCCATTCTGTATTTGATTTATCTCCTGCCAGGATTGTGGCTACATGTTCAATCTGTGTGCCAAGTGCTTCTGAGGTTGCCTTTCCATAACAGATAATTTAATTTCTCCATTTTTAGAAAGCAAAGAGTATGCTACCTTATTAACTGGAAAGATGCTTATTTGGGGGATGAGATGATCCCTCTGAATCTTAAGAAGAAGCTCATTTTGTTCCTGAGGTTCACTTCTCCTTCTTAAAGTCTTTCTGCAACTTTCCCATTCCCTCCCTCCTTATACATCCTCATATACAGATACACTGAAACAGACTTCCAACTCTTCAAGTTCTATGAGTTATTTGAGGCCCAGTTTAAGTCTCCTTTCCTCCATGGTTTCTTCTCTAATTAGGAAATTCTCCTCTCCTGCAGCATCTATTGTCTGCAACACACAATTTAAGCTTCATTTATTATACTAACTTGTGCTATCCTCTTTTAATTAAAGGCCAAATTCTTTGAGACTCAGTCTATGTATTATAATTTTTCTCCTAGTGATTGCTTTATTCATTCATCTATGCAACAAACATTTACTGAACACTTTTACATTAGATCTTGTGCTAGGTACTGATACTATAAAGGTAAATAATACCAAGATGAATAAGACATGGTCCCTGCCCTCAAGGAGTACCTGGCCTAGTAGGGGAGAGAAACACATAAACATATAGGTGAAATAATGTACTAGGTACTATAATAAAAGTCAAAATAGGGTACAAAGAAAGCACAAAGAAAGGACTGGGGGCCAGTTCTACTTGAAGGAGGCAGGAGTGGCTTCATAAAGGAGATGATGATTGACTGAGCTTTGTTTTCAAAGCTTAATCCACATTTACTTGGAAAGAAACAGGTGTATTCCAAATGGTGAGAGAATCAGAAGGAAAGTCATAGGGGCTTGAAAAGTATGAAACATTGGAGAAACTTTAAGTGGTTTGATACAACTGGAAAGCAGTTGGGCTCAGGTGGGTGGTGTAACTAGTGAGAGATAACACTGGAGAGGTATCTGGAATTGGATTATGAAGGGACTCATCATGTTAAGAATACTGAACGTTAGGCTGTAGGCAAAGGTGAGCCATTGTAGAATTTTATACAGAGGAGTTACATGATCTGATTTGTGATTTTTAAAAGATTACTCTGATAACATGGAGGCCAGTTAGAAGGCTGAAATAATGAGGGACTGATAAAACTGAGTACCATGGCAGTAGAAATTGAGAGGAAACACGGATTTTAGAAATATAGGGAGTCAAACATGACAGGACTTAGTGATTGACTGGATAGGAAGGACCAACGACAGGGAAAAGAAGTCTGGTAAATCTCAGGTTTGTGGTTGGGACCTCTGGGTGGGTGGTGGTGCCACTCATTGACAACAGAAACAGGGAAGTAAGCCTCCTACCCCATTGCTCCCCCCCCTCCAATCACATGCACATCCACAGTAGGTGCTCAATAAATACATTATATTTATTTAATTTCATTATATTAAGAGAGAGGAAAATGTCTTGCTTTTTCTGTTGTGTTCTGCCATAGTTTATATAAGACTTCCAGTAGTTATAATGAAATTTCATGGCTTTTTTGTTGCTGCTACTTTGTTCTCTCTCCTGTTATGATCTGTTTTTCATTTAGGTGTCTCTGGTGCAGGTTATGGATTCATTACCCAGCATGCTTTTTTTGTTGTTGTTAGTGCTACACACTTCTGATCTTTGTCCATATGTATGATTTAATAATAGTAATCACTCACATTTGAACAGTGATTTTAAGTTTACAAGGCATTTTCAAATATGATTATCTCCTTTGAGCCCTATTACTATACTGCAAAGTAGGCAGTGAAATAGATTTAATTGTTCATGTTTTATAAGTGAAAAGAATTTAGCCAGTGGTGATGTGACCTGTCAAAGATCACATAGTAGTAGGTGGTGTAACTGGGATTCTGATTGCTTCCAAAATCATTGTATTTTAATTTTACAATCCTGATCCTTGCCTTGCTCTCTGCTATCCATGTGCATCCAGGCTCCTTATAGCCTGTCTGATTTCTACCCTCTGCTTTCTTCTGACCTCCAGTTATTTTCTTAGGTCCACTGTGCCCATCTGTTTCCAGTAATCTCTCTTGCCTTAGAACTGCACCTTACCTTGTACATCCAGATCTATTTTGGCTCTCCAAGCCCAGACATCTTGCTCTGTCTCTCCAGTTCTTTTCCTTAGAGTCCTGGAAGTGACACAGCAGGGCCTGCAGATGGATTTGTGGCACTAGTAACTTTTCTTCCCAAGAACATAAGGCGACACCCACCTTCAGTCTGTAGGAAAAAAAATCTGACCTGAAGAAATACAGTGCATTGGACTATGTTATTTGCAAATTATTTAATTCATGAATCTGAGCAGTGAAAGATGACAGATATAAGGAAGAAGGCAAGTTTTACAGCCCACTGCCTGGCCCCTCTCCAGCACAGATCTCTTTTAAGGTTGTCCAGCGAGCTCCACTGTATGAGCTTCAGTCTCCCTGTGAGCACATGAATGTCTTAATTCAAATGCTTGTGATTGAGTATTTTGGAACATTTAATATTCATATGGTAGCAGCAAACATTTAGTATTTATATGATAGCTTTCAAGATCATATAAATCGTTCGTAGATGCCTTCTCAACACTGAAGTAGTTTAATATGACTCAGTGGGAGTCAGGGTCCTTAGCACTTTAACATCTTATAGTTGAGTAGCAGGTACTTTGAAAAACCTACTGTGTAACAGGGATGTTATAAACAAACGCTTTGCTCTTGAGCCTACCATCTAGTTGAGAAGATATACTGTTTTATCTTGACTGAGCAGTGTACAATACAATTATAAATCTGTGCTAGGAAGTTTGGAACAGATAATGAGATATGAGCAGAATTAGTTGAGGAAACTTCCTAAAAATGATGACGTTTGAACTGAGCCTTTAAGAGTGGGTAAGACTTTGAATGCAGAGTGTGTATGCGTCAGCGTTGGTGCTGATATTTTGGGATGGCAGAATGGCTTGATGGAAACCCCATATTTAATTCTTTTTCAGAGAGTATTTTTCTCCATTTCAGGTGACAAATTCAGGGGGGCCTGTCAAAGCAGGTTTTCTTAGTGATGCCAGATTATTTCACCGTAAGTTCCCCCAATTCCACAGTTGGTTCTTTTGTAACATGATTTTAGGCTATGGTGTGAACGTAGCCTAGGAGATCCCTTTCTCAAGTCAGGCTTCAACTCCAAATGAAAACTAAGTTTGTACTTTTGAGATAATTGTTCTAAGAAGGCAGTGCTGCTAAAACACAGGCTAGAATAGAAAAGTTAACTTTGTGTAGCTCAGAGATGCAATTTTCTCTTCTTCCTTGGCAAAGATGATGCTGTGACTGGGGAGCCTTCTCAGAGTGACAGATCTGTGTGGGCTGAAGCTCCAGTTTGATCATGAGGGGGTGGGAGATGGATTTTTTTTTTCTCTATGATGGGTTCTGATGTAGACAACTATATGCTCTGGGAGTTATTGTTGGGGGCCTTGTATGGTGTGTACCTTGTTTCTCAGTGGAACATTATGCAGCAAACCACTTCTGAAATGTGTTTTTGCAAGTAGGGCAGGAGGCACAATGTGCTAAGCAGGAGAAATAATTTATTGAATAGAACTATTTTTTGGAGCTATGGCCTGTAGAAATGCTGTATCTGTTAGCAAACTTAATTACCTCATCCAGTGTTCTACTTTTTTAAATGTTTTCTAGATGCTAGGGTAGAATTGAGGTAAGATCTTCTGTCTTGCAATTTGGGTAGTTAGGGAGGTATTGTTAACAAAAATGGGAAAAGATAGTTTGTCCTTGGCCAACTGTGAACTTGGCAACATATATCTGTTAATTTCATACCTTCTTATTGCTTTTCCCTCTCCCCTCTTAATATTTTCCTCTGAGGAATCTAGAATCGCCCTCTGTTAAGTCTGTAATGTGACCTCAGTGGTGACTTACACGGAGAAGGGAGTATGCATGAGATGCAGCATGCAGGAATGGCGATAGGACTGCCTCATATAAAGGGCTCTCTCCTAATAATAGTAGGAAGTAGTCCAAACAAAAGATCCTGAAAGTATAGCAAATTCTTGTCCAGTATGGGCTGTTGTCTATGCCTAAGGATAGAAATTGATCGATGGAGTCAATCTGGGCTCCTCTTAGGGGCTCATATGTTTTACTGCTGAATAGACAAGACGCACATATTATGAAGAGCTAGAAAAGTAATTAAAGTGGAGATTCAGAAAAACAATCTTAAGGACTTGTTCAGGATGGATTCAGTGGGAGAGAAGTTAGTATCTAGAGAGTAAAAAATGGAAGTAGCTAATATTTATTGAGACTTTACTATATGTCAAGCATTTTATGTAAAGTTCTCATTTAATTCTCATGATAAGCGTATGAGGTACGTAGTTTTATTACTCACACTTTACATATAGGTAAAGTGAGAATAAGTTGCCTAAGATCAGAGATCTGGTAAATGATTGAACCATGCTTCATTGGTTGATTGATATTTATTGTGGTAAAAACATAACATATAACATAAAATTGACTCTCTTGATCAAATAAATACTGAACCAGGATTTATTTTTATTATTTATTATTTATTTAAATCATTTTTTGATTCAAGGGGTACTTGTGCAGGTTTGTTACCAGGGTATATTCCATGATGCTAAGGCTTGCGCTTCCACTCAGCTATCACCCAGATAGTAAACGCAGTACCCAGTAAGAAGTTTTTCAGCTCTTTCCCCCCTTCCTTCCTCCCTACTTTTGGAGTCCCTAGTATCTATTGGTCCTATCTTTATGTCTGTGTGTGCTTAATGTTTAGCTCCCACTTATAAGTGAGAACATGAGATACTTGGTTCACTGTTTCTTTGGTGGTTTGCTTAGGATAATTTCTCCAGCTGCATCCATGTTGCTGCAAAGGATATGATTTCATTCCTTTTTATGGCTGCATAGTATTCTATGGTATGTGTTTGAGTTGTGTATCACATTTTCCTTATCTAATTCACCATTAATGGGCATGTAGGCTGATATCATGTCTTTGCTATTGGGAATAGTGCTGCAATAGTTCAGGTGTTGTTTTGGGAGAATGATTTATTTTCCTTTGGGTATATACCTAGTAATGGGATTGCTGGGTTGCATGTAGTTCTATTTTTAGTCCTTTGAGAAAACTCCAAACTGCTTTCCACTGTGGCTGAACTAATTGGCATTCCCATCAATGGTATATAATTGTTCCCTTTTCTCCGCAGCTACACCAACTTCTGTTATTTTCTGACTTTAAACAATAGCCATTCTGACTGCTATGGCATGCTCTCGCATTGCAGTTCTGATTTCTATTTCTCTGATGATTGGTAATGTTGAGCATTTTTTCATATGCTTGCTGGCTCTTGTATGTCTTCTTTTAAGAAGTGTCGGTTCCTGTCCTTTGCCTACTTTTTAATGAGGTGGTTTTTCTCCTTTTTGACTTGGTAAGTTCCTTATAGATTCTCAATTTGGATTTATGTTTAGTTGTATTTATAAAATAAAATTATTGAATTAGGAAAATAAATGTCAGATGGGAGGCAGGACTAACTTGCAGCTCCCACTTTGATGAACAGAACAGTGTGTGGAGACTGACATTGTAAACATTTGCTCTAAGAACTACTACTTCAGAAACATACTAGGAAAGCTAAAAGAATTCACAGACCCTTTGAAAGAAGTGGCTTGCTGCTTCAAATTCCATGAGACAGCCAAAAGAAAAAAAAACTGAGTGCACAAAGTGTGAAAGGAGGAGAGTACACAAAAATTATAGAAGATAACATCAGAAAAATCCTTCTAGACATTGGCTTAGGCAAAGACTTTGTGACCAACTCAAAAGCAAATGCAACAAAAATGAAGATAAATAGATGGGACTTAATTAAACTAAAAAGCTTCTGCACAGAAGAAATAATCAGCAGAATAAACAGAAAATGGGAGATAATATTTGCAAACTATACATCTGACAAAGAACTACTATCCAGAATCTACAAGAGACTCAAACAAATCAGTAAGAAAAAAACAAATTATCCCGTCAAAAAGTGGGC
>CAUYLG010060620.1:0-27538 GCA_963573385.1 Cacajao melanocephalus
GGAGTCCAGGTCCCCAGCCCCTCCTCCCTCGGACCCAGGAGTCCAGGTCCCCAGCCCCTCCTCCCTCGGACCCAGGAGTCCAGGTCCCCAGCCCCACCTCCCTCGGACACAGGAGTCCAGGTCCCCAGCCCCTCCTCCCTCGGACCAAGGAATCCAGGCGCAGCCCCTCCTCCCTCGGACCCAGGAGTCCAAGCCCCCAGCCCCTCCTCCCTCGGACCCAGGAGTCAGGACCCAGCTCCTCCTCCCTCGGACCCAGGAGTCCAGGCCCAGCCCCTCCCCCCTCGGACCCAGGAGTCCAGGCCCCCAGCAGTGCAGGCCCCCAGCCCCTCCTCCCTCAGACCCAGGAGCCCAGACCCCCAGCCCCTCCTCCCTCAGACCTAAGAGTCTAGGTCCTGTTCCTCCTTCTTCCAGACGTATGACCTGCAGAGTCCATGTCTTCAAGCCCTCTCGTCTGCAGAACCCCAAGAATCCTGACCCAGCCCCAGTCTCTCTAGGGACCCAGACATTCTGAGATCCAGCCTATTCCTCCCTCTGGCCATAAAAACCTAGACTATTGCGTCCACCCTCTGGGGTCCCCACAACCTCACCTCAGGCAGCCAGTGGCGACTGCGGCTGAAGCAAAGACGACAGCTGCAGCTGGAAGGGTCTGTGCTCTGGGTGGGGTTGGCGGGCAAGGGAGCGAGCGCGGGCGGGCAGAGGGTGGGGCCGGGGCAGGGCGCGGCTCCAGGCTAGGGCGGTGAACAGGGGACTTCCCCGAGCCTGGGCTATCCCAGCCCCGCCCTGAGGCGGGGCCAAGAGAAGGCCACGCCCCTCGCGGCGAAAAATGTAACGCGGGGCTCCCGCCCTACCCCAGTAAGCCCGGTGGAGGGCTGAGGTCACTGTTGCCTTGGTGACAAAACAGGAAGACACAACAGCTGGCGGCGTGGGGACTCCTGAGGGCTGCCCTCCTCGACACAGCCCTAGAGGAGTCTCCAGGGTAGGCAAGGAAGGACCGTTACCATAGGAACCCGCATGTTTAGGGTTTGTTTAGAACGGAGCCCCCCCAGCTCAGGTCCCCACCCCTGTCTCACTCAATTCTCCCGCTCCCTTCCTGCCCCCTCCTTCCTGGTCTGTTCCGCCTCCACCCCTGCCTTGCTGGATGAAACCCTGGACACCTGGTCTCAGCGGATTGGGGGAACAGGCTCCTCAGTTTAAGGGGGTTTGTGGGCTAGGATCTCTGTCTCCTGGAGCCCTGAGGGAGAGCAGAATTGAGAGCAGTTTTCCTGGGCTTTAGGTGGTTCTGGCCTACGATCCCTGCTTGCTGGGTCCCCCCAAGAAACAGAGGCTAGATTCCTGTATTTAAGGATCTTGAAAGGGCAGCAAAATGCTCCCCTAGTCCCCATTGGCACCGGGCCCCGCAGGGTAAGGGATTCGGGCTGGACGCAGGTCTCAGATATCACAGTGAATAGGGGTGGGGTATTTTGGGGGCAAAATTCCTGGGGGCTATCGCGGTAGGAGTTGAGGGCTCGGACTCCGGGGCTGCACAGGACTGACTCCTAGGCTGAGGCCCAGAATCTTGGCTCAAAAGAACAATCAGGCCGCGGCGCGGTGGCTCACGCCTGTAATCCCAGCACTTTGAGAGACTGAGGAGGGAGACTCCCCTGAGCCCAGAAGTTCAAGACCAGCCTGGGCAATATAGGGAGACCCTGCTGTATTAAAAATAAAAATAATAATAGAACCATCAAAGCTCAGGCTCTTCGGTTTTCAGAGCAGATGTTGCAAGCCAAGATGTCTGGGTCTGGAAGGCAGACATTTTTGGCCTACATTCCTGACTCCTGGATGGAGGGAGGGACTCAATTTTAATGAGGATGGGGCTGGAGCTGGGGCTAGGGGCTCTGGATTCCCGGATCCTGCAAGAGGGGAAGGGATCCAAGGGGCTGGTGGGCCCGGAGCCCCAGACCAGGGCAGGGCTGCCGGGAGCGTCTTTTAAAGGAGGCTCTGCGGCCCTGAAACATCGACTGCCAGAGCCAAAAGAAAAAGAGGGAGCTGAAGGTCAGGATGTCAGGCCCCCGGGGAGGTGCAGGGCGGGGACCCGGGACGCCTGAGTCCCTCCCTCTGGCCGCGCTCACTCACCACGCTCTGCAGTCGTCCCGGGCGCGGTCTGGCTGGCGGCGGCCGCTGGGCGGGGCCTGGTGGAGGCTGCGGATGCTCAGCGACGCTGAGCTAACGGGGCGCGTCTGGCGCTGCCGCCGCTGGGCACCTTCCAGGCCGCTAACTGAGGAGGCTTTGAGGCCGAGCTCAGGGGTGGAAGCCGCGCAAGTGGCGAAGGGAGCGGTCGGATGGGGTCTGGGCGCTGGGGATCCACGTCTGCGTGCGCTATGGAGCGGGGAGGGGCCGGAGGGGGACCCGCAGGCAGGGCGGGTCTGCAGGAGTGGGGTTGGGGGCTGGGTGGAGGAAGGTGGGGGCTGGGTGGAGGAAGGTAGAGCCTGTGTGCACACTTTTTGTGCTTCTGCAAAGGAAAGGGGCCACAGACCCTCTTTGTTACTCTGTGCCCTGCATAGGGGAGGGGGTCCCAATTCGCCCAGATCAGGCCCTGTCCAAGGAGGGAGGGCTATGGACAGATAGGGAGTGGGGACATGGTGTTAGTTGGAGACTCCCCTGCACCGTCCCTAGGTTCTGGTGACAGGTCTCCTTGGCCCCAAGTGTAGCAGCAAATCTTTCCCCCTCCTGCCTAAATCAGTCACTCCGTCTGACCCCATAGTGACACACTCGAGGTACCCCAAACGGCCCAGGGGTGGTTCCCACTTATACAACTTACCGTGTTATTCCTTGTGGTGGCAGCGGTTCCCCTGTAGACGCTAGAACCCCTCAACAGCAGAGTTCAGGGTAGCAGGAACAGGAAGCAAACATCTGAAGAGTGAAGGCGGGGCACAGTGGCTCACCTCTGTAATCCCAGCACTTTGGGAGGCCGAGGCAGGCAGATCACCTGACGTCAGGAGTTCGAGACCAGCCTGGCCAACATGGTGAAACCCCCACCTCTACTAAAAATACAAAAAAATTAGTCAGGCGCGGTGATGCCGCCTGTAATCTCAGCTACTCAAGAGGCTGAGGCAGGAGAATCACTTGAACCTGGGAAGCAGAGGTTGCAGTGAGCTGAGATCACAACGGCACTCCAGCCAGGCAACAGAGCAAGACTCTGTCTCAAAACAAAAAAACAACAAAACAGGCCGGGCGCTGTGGCTCATGCCTGTAATCCAAACACTTTGGAGGCCAAGGTGGGCGGATCACCTGAGGTCGGGAGTAGGAGACCAGCCTGACCAACATGGTGAAACCCCATCTTTGTAAAAATGAATAAATAAAAATAAACAAAACAACAAAACAAACAAAAATTTGAAGAGTGTGTCATTGGGTGTGGTCCTAAGGAATAACACTTGCTGGGCACGGTGGCTCATGCCTATAATCCCAGTACTTTGGGAGGCCGAGGCTGGAGGATCACCTGAGGTCAGCAGTTCCCGACCAGCCTGGCCAACATGGCGAAACCCTGTCTCTACTAAAACTACAATAATTAGCCAGGTGTGGTGGTGTGTGCCTGTAATCCCAGCTACCGGGAAGCTGAGGCAGGAGAATCGCTTGAATCCGGGAGGCGGAGATTGCGGTGAGCTGAGATCATGCCATTGCACTCCAGCCTGGGCAAGAAGAGTGAAACTCCACATCAAAAAAAGAGAAAGGAATAGCACTCTTGAGTCTCCAGGTCTTTGTAAACTGGGATGCTCTGGGATGTGCCACTGGTTCAGAGGGTTACCCATCCTGTAAAACAGCACCCCGACCCCAAAGATGATGACTCCAAGCTGGCAGTGTAACCCAGTTTCAAACAGGTCGTACCTCTGTTTCATGAGGCTGGCTGCTTTGGGGTAATAGGGTATACGGACTGCTCCCCACGGACTTCCTCCTAATAAATGGAGCTCCTCGATCAGAAGCAATACCGTGTGGGACAACACGAGGGTGAATAGGGCCATTCAGTGCATACACAGACGCTGCTGTTGGCAGAAGTGCAAAGGGTAAGAAAAGCAAATAACAAGCCCAGAGTTGTTTATTCTAGGGAGGAAAAACTCATTGCCCATTCTGTGATGAAAGGGCTCCAGTGTAATCCTCACGGGCCCAGGTATTTCGCTTTTTGGTCCTCCGAGGAAACCGTACCACACTGGGGGCTCGGCAGTTGCTCCTGCCAGCTAGGTGGGCATTCATCAGCGACGTAGCTGGTGTAGCCCACCTCCGGCCACTTTGCTCCTGAGCCCATGGAGCAAGCCCTGAGGACGCCAGGGAGAGAGGCTGAGCAGAACCACAGAGTGCTCATCTGACCTGCCACATGGCATCAGAGCGTTCTCTGTACCAGAGGTTTTTGGGGGAAGAGTTCACTTGGGATAAAGATTAGGAACTGGTTTCCACGCCCAACATGTCTGACACCAATGTGTGTGTTTTTTTCTTTTCCTTTTTTTTTTTTTAAGACAGAGTCTCACTTTTGTCATCCAGGCTGGGGTGCAATGACGCGATGTTGGCTCACTGCAACCTCTGCCTCCTGGGTTCAAGCCATTGTCCTGCCTCAGCCTCCCGAGTAGCTGAGACTTTGCATCCAAATTGAGATGTGCTCTAAGTGTATAATTCTCACTAGATTTTTTTTTAATTTTTGAGATGGAGTCTGGCTCTGTAGCCAGGCTGGAGTGCAATGACGCAATCTTGGCTCACTGCAACCTCTGCCTCCTGAGTTCAAGTCATTCTACTGCCTCAGCCTCCTGAGTAGCTGGGACTACAGGCATGTGCCACCACGCCTGGCTAATTTTTTAATATTTTGTATTTTTAGTAGAGGCGGGATTTCACCATGTTAGCCAGGCTGGTCTCAATCTCCTGACCTCGTGATCTGCCGGTCTTGGCCTCCAAAAGTGCTGGGATTACAGGCATGAGCTGCCGCACCAGGCCTGCTTTTCGTTCTTTTTATTGGTACTGTCTTTAAAATCTAGTGGGTATGGCTGGGCGCCGTGGCTCATACCTGTAATTTCAGCACTTTGGGAGGGCAAGACGTGTAGATCATGAGGTCAGGAGTTCAATACCAGCCTGACCAACATGATGAAACCTTGTCTCTACTAAAAATACAAAAATTAGCCGGGTGTGGTGGCGCATACCTGTAATCCCAGATACTCAGGAGGCTGAGGCAGGAGAATCGCTTGAACCTGGGAGACAGAGGTTGCAGTGTGCTAAGATCACGCCATTGTACTCCAGCCTGGTGACAGAGCAAGACTCCGCCTCAAAGAAAACAAAAATCTAGTGGGTGTTTTACGCTTAGAGCACATCTCAGTTTGGATGCAAAGTTTCCAAGGGAAATACTTGATTTGTATGTAGAATTTATAAAATAGATGGTTGAAAAAGTAAATTTTCATACCAAAGTTGTCCAAACATATGGAAAAGTTATTGAATAACTGAACTATCAGCTTTAGATTTAAATTTGTAAAATATAAATAAATTTAAGGCCAGGCACTGTGGCTCACGGCTGTAATACCAGCACTTTGGGAGGCTGAGGTGGGTGGATCACCTGAAGTGAGGAGTTCAAAACCAGCCTAACCAACTCGGTGAAACCCTCGTCTCTACTAAAAATACAAAACTTAGCCAGGTGTGGTGGCTTGTGCCTGTAATTCCAGCCACTCAGGAGGCTGAGACGGGAGAATCACTTAAAACCAGAAGATGGAGGTTGCAGTGAGCTGAGATAGAGCCACTGAACTCCAGCCTGGGTGACAAGAGTGAAACTCCATCTCAAAAAAATAAATAAATAAAAAAGAAAAACACTGAATAGCTGGGTGTGGTCGTGCACACCTGTGGTTCCTTCTGCTACTTGGGAGGCTGAGGTAGGAGAATCTCTTTAGCCCCCGGGTTTGATTCTGCAGTGAGCTATGGGCACACCACTGCACTCTTGCCTGGGTAGCAGAATAAGACTCTGTCTCAAAAAAAAAAAAAAGAAAGAAAATTAAAGTACAGTGACAAGGGGGAAGGTGTCACTGGTCAATGTCAGGGAAGGCAGTGCCCAGTGGCGCTGGTGGCAATGGTGGCTTCCCTGGTGGGCTGTGACTGCCCCTGACATCGGGAACTTTCTCGCTGCTGTCTCTTCTTGGCTTCCTGCCACGTTCCTGAGCCTGATACCCTAGCCTTTCCATGCATCCTTTGCTTTTACTCAAAGTCCTTCTACACTTCCCTCCTCTGCTTCTTGGATCCAGAGGCAACGTCTGTGGTCTGCAAACAAGGACCAGCACAGGCAGAGGCTCTCCCTGTCACACAGCAAGAGACCCTCAGGAATTCCCCTTCACGTAGCCCAAGAGGAGGTTTCATGCCCGTGAAATGATTTTCCTTTTCCTCGTGATGCAGATTGGATTAACAGATGGTGACTTTTGTCATCCTTAAGCAAAATAGACTGAAGTATTCTGTTTTGAAGACGTAGGCTGCATTTTTGGTGGAACGAGGAAGGAAATCTATTTGATTTGTAAAATTCCCCTGCTGAATGTATTTCTCAGACTGGAAATAGATCAAGACTCCATCTTATAGGGGACTGAAGGATGGCAAATTCAGATAAGGCAACAGTGTATCTTTTTAAAAGGATGAGGAAGCTCTAGTTACCTAAATGAAAAACTTTCCAGGAGATAGTCCTAAGTGAAAAAGGCAAGATGCAAAATGATGTATGAGGATGCAATCTTACAGGGGAGAAAACATAAAAATAAGAATATTTATATGGATTACATATTTGTCCCCTCCAAATCGCATGTTGAAAATTGATCCTGGGCCGGGTGCAGTGGTTCATGCCTATAGTCCCAACACTTTGGGAGGCCGAGGCAGGTGGATCACCTGTGGTCAAGAGTTCGAGACCAGCCTGACCAACATGGTAAAAACCCCTCTCTACTAAAAGTACAAAAATTACCAGGGCATGGTGGCAGGCACCTGTAATCCCAGGTACTCTGGAAGCTGAGGCAGGAGAATTGCTTGAGCCTGGGAGGCGGAGGTTGCAGTGAGCCAAGATAGTGCCACTGCACTCCAGCTTGGGCAACAGAGTGAGACTCTGTCAAAAAAAAATAGAAAATTTATTCTGAATGTTGGAGGCCTGTGGCCTTGTGGGAGGTGTTTGCATGATGGGGGCCCATCCAGCATGAAGAGCTTAGCGCTCTTCTCACAGTAATGAGTGGATTCGTTCCCATGAGAGCTGACTGTTAAAAACAGCCTGGCAGACAGGTTGGCTCATGCCTGTAATCCCAGCACTTTGGGAAGCCAAGGCAGGAGGACTGCTTAAAGCCAATAGTTCAAGGCCAGCCTGGGAAACATAGCAAGACCCTGTCTCTACCAAAAAAAAAATTAAAAATCAACTAGGTACGGTTGTGTGCATCTGCAGTCCCAACTACTCAGGAGGCTGAGATGGGAGGATCACTTGAGCTGGGGAGTTTGAGGCTGCAGTGAGCTATGACTGTGCCATTGCATTCCATCCTAGGTGACAGAATGAGACCCTGTGTCTTGGGGGTGGGGGAAGAAGAAAGAAAAAGAAGCTGGCACCACCCTCCTGTCTCCTGTCCCTCCTGTCTCACCATGTGGCAGGCTTCCCTTTGCCTTTGGCCATGAGTGGAAGCAGCCTGAGGCCTCACCAGCAGCAGATGCTGGCTCCATGCTTTCTGTGCAGCCTGCAGAACCCTGAGCCAGATAAGCCTCTTTACTTTACAGGTTATCCAGCCTCTAGTATTCCTTTATAGCAACACAAATGGACTAAGACAGATAGGTAGGCTGAGCATAGTGGCTTGTGCCTGTAATCCCATTGCTTTGGGAGGCCGAGGCAGATGGATCACCTGAGGTTGGGAGTTCAAGACCAACCTAGCCAACATGGTGAAACCCCCGTCTCTACTAAAAATACAAAATTAGCCAGGCGTGTTGGCGAATGCCTGTAATTCCAGCTACTCAGGAGGCTGAGGCAGGAGAACTGCTTGAACCCAGGAGGTGGAGGTTGCAGTGAGCCAAGATCATACCATTGCACTCCAGCCTGAGCAACAAGAGCGAAACTCTGTCTCAAAAAAAAGAAAGAAAAGAGAGACAGGGTCTCTGTCTGTTGCCCAGGCTATAGTGCAGTGATGAAGTCACAGCTCACTGCAGACTCGAATTCCAGGGCTCAAGTGATTCTCCTTTGGGAGACCGAGGCAGGCAGATCATCTGAAATCAGGAGTTCGAGACCAGCCTGACCAACATGGAGAAACCGTCTCTACTGAAAATACAAAATTAGCTGGGCGTGGTGGCACACGCCTGTAATCCCAGTTTCTCAGGAGGCTGAGGCAGGAGAATCACTTGAGCCCGGGAGGTGGAGGTTGCAGTTAGCAGAGATTGTGCCACTGCACTCCAGTCTGGGCAACAGGAGTGAAACTCTGTCTCAAAAAAAAAAAAAATCAAGTGATTCTCCTGCCCCAGCCTTCCAAGTAGTTAGGACTACCAGCTACGATGGCCAGCTAAACAGCTACTTTTTTTTTTTAATTTTGTAGAGACAGGGTCTCACTGTGTTGCCCAGCCTCATCTCTAACTCCTGGACTCAAGGAGTCTTCCTGCCCTGGCCTCCCAAAGTGCTGAGATTATAGGTGGGACCCACTGCACCTGACCTGTATAATTTTTCTGTTTTAAACATATTAATGCATTAACTATATAAAATTATATCAGGCTGGGCACAGTGGCTCACGCTTGTAATCCCAGCAATTTGGGAGGCTGAGGCGGGTGGACCACCTGAGGTCAGTAGTTCAAGATCAGCCTGGCCAACATGGTGAAACCCCAACTCTACTGAAAATACAATAAATTAGCCAGGTGTGGTGGCAGGCACCTGTAATCCCAGCTGCTTGGGAGGCTGAGGCAGGAGAATCTCTTGAACTGGGGAGGCAGAGGTTGCAGAGAGCCAAGATCATGCCATTGCACTCCAGCGTGGGCAAAGAACACAACTCTGGCTCAAAAAAAAAAAATCTACATTACATGATTCAATGCATGTAAAACACTTAGAATAGGCCAGGTGTGGTGGTTAACACCTGTAATCCCAGCACTTTAGGAGGCTGAGGCAGGTGGATCACCTGAGGTCAGGAGTTCAAGACCAGCCTGGCCAACATAGTGAAACCCCATCTCTACTAAAAATACAAAATTTAGCTGTGCATGGTGGCAGGTGCCTGTAATCCCAGCTACTCTGGAGACTGAGGCAGGAGAATTGCTTGAACCTGGGAGGCAGAGGGTGCAATGAGCCTCAGTCATTCCACTCCAGCCTGGGCAACAGAAAAATAAAAATAAAAATAAAGAGTAAAAATCTTAGACTAATATATATATAATTTTTTTTTTTAACACAGAGTCTTGCTCTGTCGCCCAGGCTGGAGTGCAATGGCACAATCTCAGCTCACTGCAAACTCCACCTCCCAGGTTCAAGCAATTCTCCTGTCTCAGCCTCCCGAGTAGCTGGGATTACAGGAACCTGTCACCAAATGTGGCTAATTTTTGTATTTTTAGTAGAGATGGGGTTTTACCATGTTGGTCAGGCTGATGTTGAACTCCTGACCTCGAGCAATCCACCCACCTCAGCCTCCCAAAGTTCTGAGATTACAGGCGTGAGCCACTGTGTCTGGCCAGAATAATGTCTTATATGTGTGTGTGTGTGTGTATATATATGTATATATATATACACATGTATATATATATGTGTGTATATATATACACACATATATATATGCAATGGATATTTCAAGAAAGATTCAGAAGACATCAGTAAGAACAGAAGGGGAGGAACGCTGGGAAAGGGGAAAACTGGGATGGATGAGAAACTTACAGTCTACCCAGAAATATATTACCAAGTCAAAACACATAACTATGTATTTTATTACAGGGTCTCACTCTGCTGCCAGACTAGAGTGCAGTGGTACGATCACAGCTCACTGTAGCCTTGACCTCTTGAGTCCAAGAGATCCTCCTACCTCAGCCTCCTGAGTAGCTGGAACTACAGCTGTCATGCCTGGCTAGGGTTTTATTATTATTATTTTAAAACAAAGTCTTGCTCTGTCGCTCAGGCTGGAGTGCAGTGGTGCAATCTCAGCTTGCTGCAACCTCTGCCTCCCAGGCTCAAGCAATTCTCCTGCATCAGCCTCTCGAGTAGCTGGGATTACACGCACCTGTCACCACACCTGGCTAATTTTTGTATTTTTAGTAGAGATGGGGTTTCACCGTGTTGCTGGGCTGGTCTTGAATGCCTGAGCTCAGGCAGTCTGGTCCCCTTGGCCTCCCAAAGTGCTAGAATTACAGGCGTAAGCCACTGTGCGAAGCTGGGTTTTATTTATTATATTTTATTATTTTGTAGAGACCGCGATCCCCCTATGTTGTTCAGGCTGGTCTCGAACTCCTGGCCTCAAGTGATCCTCCTGCCTCAGCCTCTCAAAGCTCTGGTATTATAGGTGTGAGCAACTGCACCCGGCCTGTATAATTTTCCTAATTTAAACATATTAATGTATTAGCAGTATAAAATTATATCTATTACATGACTCAATGCATGTGAAATACTTAAAACATCTTATATCAGCACACACACACAGAGATATACATACACACACATTTATATGTGCATATATATGTCTCTCTGTGTGTGTATATGTGCAATGGATATTTCCAGAAAGATACAGAAGAAATCAGTAAAAGCAGAAAGGGAGGAACACTGGGCAACTGGGAAACAGGGGTGGCTTAGAGGTTGCAGTTTACCCTGAAATGTATTAGCAAGTCAGAACACATCACTATGTATGTATGTTATATGCATTTTAACGAAGTATTTGTAGTCTTTCAGGCAAGGAGTCCCGTGATGACAAATGGCTTTATTTTATTTTATTCTTTTTAAAAATAAGATGGGGTTTCACCATGATGGCCAGGCTGGTCTTGAACTCCTGACCTCAGGTGATCCACCCACCTCGGCCTCCCAAAGTGCTAGGATTACAGGCGTGAGCCACCACGCCCGGCCGACAAACGGCTTTAGATGCTTTTCTCTATCAAGCTTCCAGGAGGAGATGAGAGGGAGCCATCACTGGGCCAGGGTTACCAGCCCCATTTCACAGATGTAAATAGCAGGCTTCCCCAACACAGTCTGAACGCTTAAAGGCCAAGATTCACTTATCCCAGGGCCCACAGTCCTCAGGCGTGGGATTGATTTAGTGCCTCTTGCAGGGAAGCAAAGTTCTGGGAGCCATGGTGGGATCCTCCCTCCCTCCCTGCAGGAGACTGAGCCCTTCCAGGCAGGAATTTAGACCAATCAACAACCCTGTCTTAGGCCTGGTGCCTCACACCTGTAATCCTAGCACTTTGGGAGGCTGAGGCAGATGGATCACCTGAAGTCAGGAGTTCGAGAGCAACCTGGCCAATATGGTGAAACCCAGTCTCTACCAATAATACAAAAATTAGCTGGGCGTGGGGGCAGGGTGCCTGTAATCTCAGTTACTCGGGAGGCTGAGGCAGGAGAATCGCTTGAACCTGGGAGACGGAGGTTGCAGTGAGCTGAGATTGTGCCACTGTACTCCAGCCTGGGGAACAGAGTGAGACTCTGTCTCAAAAAGAAAACAAACCAAAAAACCCCACAACCTCTGCCTGCCCTTTGGGCCTAGCATGGGCCCCCCACACACACTGGAGGCTTCTATAAAAATAGCTTTTGGGTAATCTAGGGCAGAACCCAGGCTTTCACCACCTGTGGTTCCTCTTCCTAAATGTGTAGTTAAAAGCTGTAGGCCATCCTCAGAAAATGGGACGTTACAAAAGAAAAAAAAAACTGTATGCCAGACCCAGTGCATGGTGGCTCAGGCCTGTAATCCCAATACTTTGGGAGGCTGAGGTAGGAGGATCACTTAAGTTCAGGAGTTTGAGACCAGCCTGGCCAATATTGCAAGACCCTGCCTCTAGAAAAAAAAATTTTTTTTAATTACCCAGGCAAGGTGGTTGTGCCTATAGTTTCAGCTACTCGGGAGGCTGAGACAGGAGGATCACTTGAGCCCAGGAGTACGAGGCTGCAGTGAGCTATGATTGTACCACTACACTCCAGCCTGGGTAAACTGAGGAAGAAAGAAGAAGAAAGAGGAGAAGGAGGGGAATGAGGAGGAGGAAGGAGGAAGAAGGAACCAAAACACACACACACACACACAAACAACAAGACAGGTGCAGGCCAGGCACGGTGGCTCATGCCTGTAATCCCAGCACTTTGGGAGGCTGAGGCGGGTGGATCACCTGAGGTCGGGAGTTCGAAACCTGCTTGGCCAACAGGAAGAAGCCCAGTCTTTACTAAGAATACAAAATTTAGCCAGGCGTGGTGGCGAATGCCTGTAGTCCCAGCTACTTGGGAGGCTGGGGCAGGAGAATCACTTGAACCCGGAGGCGGAGGTTGCAGTGAGCTGAGACTGTGCCATTGCACTCCACCCTGGGCAACAAAGTTAAACTCTGTCTCAAAAAACAAAAAACAAACCAAAAAAAACCCCAAAAAACAGGTGCAGATCAGTTAAGCGAAAACAACTTATGAGCTGTGCCCTGCAGGGATACAGTCATGTGAGGGCGCCCTCTAGAGGACTCTGAAGGTAGAATGCATTCATCCTAAATGGATCTAAAAGGATGATTTTTCTTCTTCATCCCAAGCGAATTCCCTACCGTTTGCTATGCCCAGGAGACACGGCCAGTGAACAAGACATGCAAACATCGCTGCTGCTCTGTTCACATGCAAGAGAGAGACAATGAGCCAGCAAACACACACGTAAGTTGTTTCTGCACAGCAAAATGTACCAGAACATGAAAACATATAGGGGACAGGTGGCCGGGTGCAGCGGCTCACATTGTAATCACTGTGGGAGACCGAGGCAGCTGGATCACTTGAGGTCAGGGGTTAAGATCAGCCTCGGCCACGTGGCAAAACCCCGTCTCTACTAAAAAATACAAAAGTCCTTTTATCATGAATCCAAAATTAAAAAGAGAAAAAGAAAAAAAATAATACAAAAGTCCCAGCTACTCAGGAGGCTGAGGCAGGGGAATCGCTTGAACCTGGGAGGCAGAGGTTGCAGTGAGCCAAGATTGTCCCACTGCACTCCAGCCTGGGCGACAGGTGAAGACTCCGTCTCAAATAATAATAATAATAATAAGGCCAGACTCGGTGGCTCACACCTGTAATCCCAGCACTTTGGGAGACTGAGGCAGGCTGATCACAAGGTGAGGAGTTCGAGACCAGTCTGGCCAACAGGGTGAAACCTCGTCTCTATTAAAAATACAAAAATTAGTTGGCATGGTGGCGCGTGCCTGTAATCCCAGCTACTCTGGAGGCTGAGGCAGGAGAATTGCTTGTACCTGGGAAGTGGAGGTTGTGCTTCAGCCTGGGCGACAGAGTGAGACTCCATTTCAAAATAAATAAATAAATAAACAATAATAAAAGCTCAATCTAATAAAAGAAGGCCTGTCAACGCACCTGTATCACCTTCTCTGGTGCATTACTGTAAAAAATAAAGATACAGGGGACTGGGGTGATCTACTTTAGATGGAGTGTTCAGGGAAAGGCCTTTTGAGGGGAGGACTCTGAGCTGCGGGCTGAAGGACAAGACACCACCAAAGCGTGTAAGGAAGGCTGCCGGTCCAGTCACAGGGGCCCTGAGAGGTACTCAGTAGATGTGCTCATCTGAGAGCAGCAAGTCTAGTGCCGCTGAATTCAGAGTCATTGAGGAACCGCGGTAGGAAATGAGGCAGATAATGTGGTATTGTCACAATTATGGAAATGCAGGCTGATGACACAGAACACTACAGATTTCAGAAACAGATGCGCTTCATCTGTGCACAAACTCACACTGCGTTTTTACAGCCAAGAAAGAACAGACATTTTTGTGGAGCTGTGTTTGGTTCACAACCCCGACCTTACGCTATACCCCAAATCATTTCTAGATGGCTCACAGGTCTAACTGTGAAAGATAAAACCGTGAATATTCAAGAGCAAGGCATGGAGAAACATCTCTGGGGTATCAGGATAGGCAAGGATTTTTTTTTTTTTCTTTTTGAGACAGAGTCTTGTTCTGTTGCCCAGAATGAAGTGCAGTGGTGCAATCTCAGCTCACTGCAGCCTCCACTTCTCAGGTTCAAGTGATTCTCTTGCCTCAGCCTCTGGAGTAGCTGGGACTACAGGCGTCCATCACCACGCCTGAACATGGTTTTGTCATGTTGGCCAGGCTGGTCTTGAATTCCTGACCTCAGGTGATCCGCCTGCCTAGGCCTCCCAAAGTGCTGGGATTACAGGTGTGAGCCACCGTGAACAACCAAGTAGTGATTTTTAAAATAGGCAAATGAAAAGTGTATGTGTTGACCAGGCTCAGTGGCTCATGCCTGTAATCCCAGCACTTTGGGAGGCCGAGGCAGGCGGATCACGAGGTCAGGAGATCGAGACCATCCTGGCCAACATAGTGAAACCCTGTCTCTACTAAAATACAGAAAGTAGCAGGGCGCATTGGCACATGGCTGTAGTCCCAGCTACTCAGGAGGCTGAGGCAGGAGAATCACTTGAACCTGGGAGGCAGAGGTTGCAGTGAGCCGAGATCACATCACTGCACTCCAGCCTGGCAACAGAGCAAGACTCCATCTCAATAAAAAAAAAAAAAAAAAGAAAGAAAACTGTATGTATTTATGTTATACAACATGATGTATTGTTATATGTATACATTGTGGAGTGGCTGAATCAAGCTGTTTAACACATGCATTGCCTCACATAGTTTTCTGTGGTGTGAGCACTTAAAATCTGTCAGTGGTTTTCAAGAATATGGTTCATTGTTACTAACTCTAGTCACCTTGTTGTTCCATGGATCTCAAAACTTACTCCTCCTATCTGAAACTTTGCGTGTTTTTGTACTGTTTTGTTTTTTGAGACAAGCTTTCACTTTGTCACCCAAGCTGGAGGGCAGTGGTGTGATCATGGCTCACTGCAGCCTTGAACTTCCTGGGATCAAGGGATCCTCCCACCTCAGACTCTCGAGTAGCTGGGATTGCAGCTACGCACCACGATGCCCAGCTAATTTTGTATTTTTTGTAGAGATGGGGTTTTGCCATGTTGCCCAGGCTAATCTGAAACTCCTGAGCTCAAGTGATCCTCCCACCTTGACCTCTCAAACTGCTGGGATTACAGGTATGAGCAACTGTCCCTAGCCTGAAATAGTGAATTCATTGACCAAGAGCTTCCCATTCCCTCCTTCCCCCAACCCCCCTGACGGACTTCCCTCCAGCCCTGGGAACCCCCATTCTACCTTTTTTTTTTTTTTTTGAGATGGAGTCTCAACTCTGTTGCCTGGGCTGGAGTGCAGTGGAGTGGTCTTGTCTCACTGCAACCTCTGCCTCCCTGGTTCAAGCAATTCTCCTGCCTCAGCCTCCTGAGTAGCTGGGATTACAGGCACCCGCCACCACGCCCGGCTAGTTTTTGTATTTTTAGTAGAGACAGGGTTTCACCATGTTGGCCAGGCTGGTCTCGAACTCCTAACCTCAGGTGATCCACCCACCTCGACCTTCCAAAGGGCTGGGATTACAGGCATGAGCTACTGCGCCCGACGAGTTCCATGTTTTCAGATTCCACATGAGAGCGATCATGCAGTATTTGTCTTTCTGTGCCTGGCTGAGTTAATATATGTCCTCCAGTTTCATCCATGCTGTTCCAAATGACAGGATTTCCTTCTTTTTGAAGGCTGCCTAGTATTCCATTGTGCGCACACATCCCTTTTTCTGTGCGTTCATCCACCGGTGGACACCTAGGTGGATTCCACGTCTTGCCTACCGTGAACAGTGCTGCCATAAACACCGGGTGCAGGTGTCTCCTCCACATTCTGATTTCATTTCCTTTGGATACGTACCCAGCAGTGGGATTGCTGGATCATATGGTGTTTCTATTTTTAATTTTTTGAGGAAGCAGAGGTGGTAACGTCTAAGCTGAAAACTGCAGAATGAGGAGGAGGGGTGCCCTGAAGATCCTAAGCAAGTCTGGATGTCACAACACAGGGGAGGGTTCCCATAAGGGCCCTACATAAAGGCGTCCAGTTCCGGTGTATGAAGAAAAGCCCAGCGGCTAACAGAGTGGATCCGAGAGGAGAGAGGAGGAACCCGGAGGGAGGAAGGGAAGCGGCCAGCGCTAGCAAGAGCCAGATCACGGAAGGCGTCTTAGGACAGGGTAAAGAATCTGGCTTTTGTTCCAAGTGGAAAAGGAAGCAATTAGGGGTTGTTAGGATTGGAAATGACATAATCCCGTTTCTGTTTTTAAAAGAATCTTGCTGGGTGGAAGACAGACACAACACGGTAAGGAAGTCAAGTGAAAGGGGTCAGAATACAGGGGTCCTTGGGAAAGACGCTGGTGGGCTTGCAATGGGTGGTGGCAGGAGAGATGAAGCTACCCTGGCTAACTGGCAGAATTCCTCACTCAGCAAGTATCCTAGAGGGCATTGTGTCCTGGTACAGACGGGCACTACAGATAGAGCCATTAAGAAAATTAAGTCCTCAGCTGGGTGCGGTGGCTCGTGCCTGTAATCCCAGCACTTTGGGAGGCCAAGGTGGGCGGATCACCTGAGGTGAGGAGTTCGAGACCAGTCTGGCCAACATGGTGAAACCCCATCTCTACTAAAAATACAAAATGCTCTTCCCTTTTGCAGCATCACCTAAGCGGCAGCTGCCAAAATGAAGTTCAATCCCTTTGTGACTTCCGACCAAAGCAAGAATCGCAAAAGGCATTTCAATGCACCTTCCCACATTCGCAGGAAGATTACGCCCTCCCCTCTTTCCAAAGAGCTGAGACAGAAGTACAACGTGCGATCCATGCCCATCCGAAAGGATGATGAAGTTCAGGTTGTACGAGGACACTATGAAGGTCAGCAGATTGGCAAAGCAGTCCAGGTTTACAGGAAGAAATATGTCATCTACACTGAACGGGTGCAGCGGGAAAAGGCTAATGGCACAACTGTCCATGTAGACATTCACCCCAGCAAGGTGGTTATCACTAGGCTCAAACTGGACAAAGACCGCAAAAAGATCCTTGCATGGAAAGCCAAATCTCGCCAAGTAGGAAAGGAAAAGGGCAAATACAAGGAAGAAATAATTGAGAAGATGCAGGAATAAAGTAATCTTATGTGCAAGCTTTGATTAAAACTTGAAACGAGGAAAAAAAAAACACACACACACACACACAAAATTAGCCGGGTGTGGTGGTGCATACCTGTAATCTCAGCTACTCGGGAGGCTGAGGCAGGAGAACCCGGGAGGCGGAGGTTGTGGTGAGCCATGATGGTGCCATTACACTCCAGCCTGGATGACAAGAGTGAAACTCCGTCTCAAAAAAACAAAACAAAAAAGAAAAGAAAAGAAAAGAAAGTTCTCTTGGCCTGGCGTGGTGGCTCACACCTGTAATCCCAGTACTCTGGGAGGCTGAGGTGGGAGGATCACTTGACCCCAGGTATTTGAGACCAGCCTGGACAATATGGCAAAACCTCATGTCTACTAAAAATACACACACACAAATTAGCTGAACAGGTGGTACACACCTGTAGTCCCGGCTACTCAGGAGGCTGAGCAGGAGAATGGCTTGAACCCGGGAGGCAGAGGTTGCAGCGAGTTGAGATCATGCCACTGTACTCCAGCCTGGGTGACAGAGTGAGACTCTGTCTCAAAAAAAAAAAAAGAAAGAAAGAACAAAGTCCCCTTAGCCTGGCATGGTGGCTCACGCCTGTAATCCACTTGAGGCCGGGAGTTTGAAACCAGCCTGGCCAGCATGGCAAGACCGTGTCTCTACAAAAAAAAAAAAAAAATGCAAACATTAGCCAGGCATGGTGGTGTGTGCCTGTGGTCCCAGGTACCCAGGAGGTTGAGGTGGGAGGATGGCTTGAACCCAGGGAAGTTGAGGCCGCAGTGAGCCATGATCATATCACTGCACTCCGGCCTGGGTGACAGAGCCAGACCCTGTCTTAACACAAAAACCAAAAAGTCCCTGTCCTCCTAGCATTCCTGCACTATAAGGGAAGACTGATCATTACCCACAGGAACACACAGACATGTCACACTATGTCAGTGACGTGTGTGACCAAGAAGAAAAGCTGGGCGCGAGAGCAGGCGTAACCAACGCCATTCTAGGAGGCACTGGGAGAAAGCCTGTCAGAGACGGTGCTTGATCTGGGGCCCAAATGCCTCCAAGGAGAGCGTTTCGCTGGAGGGAACGGCGGATCCGGATGCCTGCAGGTGGGAGTGTGTTTTGCCTGTTCTAAAAAGAGTAAAATGAATGCCGTGCTGGAGGAGAGTGAACGAGGAAAAGAGTAAGAAATGAGATCTGGCAGCCGACAACGTTTGGGGGAGAGACATTTGGAAGACGGATCCCAAGGACTGGGTTGTGGAGCCCAGCTGGGTTCTCCATGACTACCTGGGCAACATGGGGCGCGTGAGTTGACAGCGGTCACTCAGGTTGTCAATTGTGAGGTCCTTTACATCCGGCAAGCTGTGAACTGTAGGGTGTTTTTGAGAAATGTAAGGATGTATACAGTGGATCCTTGAACACACGGGTCCGAACTGCATGGGTCCACTTACCCAGGGATTTTCTTCATCCTCTGCCACCCTCAAGACAACCAGACCAACCCCTCTTCTTCCTCCTCCTCAGCCTACTCAACCTGAAGATGACGATGACCTTTATGTGATCCACTTCCACTTAATGAAAAGTGAATATACTTTCTCCTTCTTAGGATTTTATGGTTTTTTGGGGGGTGGGGGATGGAGTCTCACTCTATGGCCCAGGCTGGAGTGCAGTGGTGCAATCTCAGCTCACTGCAACCTCCACCTCCCGGGTTCAAGTGATTCTCCTGCCTCAGCCTCCTGAATAGCTGGGATTACAGGCGCCTGCCACCACCTCGGGTTACTTTTTTTTTTTTTAAGATGGAATCTCACTCTGTGGCCCAGGTTGGAGTGCAATGACAAGATCTTGGCTCACTGCAGCCTCCGCCTCCCAGGTTCAAGGGATTCTCCTGCCTCAACCTCCCAAGTAACTGGGATTACAGGAGCCTGCCACCACATCTGGCTAATTTTTGTATTTTTAGTAGAGATGGGGTTTTGCCATGTTGGCCTGGCTGGCCTCAAACTTTTGACCTCAAGTGATCCATCTGCCTCGGCCTCCCAAAGTGCTGGGATTATAGGTGTGAGCCACCGTGCCCAGTCTTTTTTTTGAGACAGGGTCTAGCTCTTTCGCCCAGGCTGGAGTGCAGCGGCGCAATCATGGCCCACTGCAGCCTTGACATCCAGGGCTTCAGCAATCCTCCTGCCTTAGCCTCCCAAGCAGCTGGGACTACAGTGGTGTACCACCACGCCCAGCTAATTTTTTTTTTTTTTTAAAGAGACGGAGTCTCATTATGTTGCCCAAGCTGGTCTTGAATGCCTGAATTCAAGGGATACATCTGCCTTGGCCTCCCAAAGTGCCAACATTAAAGGCGTGAGCCAACATGCCCGGATTGGTTTTCTTTTTTTTTTTTTTTTTGAGATGGAATTTTGCTCTTGTTGCCTAGGCTGGAGTGCAATGGCACGATCATTGGCTCACTGCAACCTCCACCAGGTTCAAGTGATTCTCCTGCCTCATCCTCCCCAGTACCTGGGATTACAGGCATGTGCCACCACGCCTAACTATTTTTATATTTTTTAGTACAGACAGGATTTCTCCATGTTGGTCAGGCTGGTCTCGAACTCCCAACCTCAGGTGATCCACCCGCCTCAGCCTCCCAAAGTACTGGGATTACTGCATGAGCCACTGCACCCAGCCCCTAAAATTTTTATAATATATTTTTAGTAGAGAGAGAGTCTTACCGTGTTTCCCAGGCTGGTCTTGAATGCCTGGCCTCAAGTGATCTGCCCGCCTTGGCCTCCCAAAGTGCTGGGGTTATAGGTGTGAGCCACTGCACCTGGCCTGTTTTTTCTTTTTTTTTAATTTCATTTTCTCTTGGAGCCTTCGGATGACACTTATCATTCTTTTATTTTATTGTACTTTAATATCACTAGGAAAAATATTAGAGCCACAGAGCACCGAAGCATGTTAGCAGTGAAACGTATCCGAGACTTGGCACCCAAGTATGTTACCAGCAGAGAATTTACATGAGTCTGCAGCAACTTCAGTTCTTGCCACCTCAGAAGAAAGAATTCAACTAAGGGGAATAAGGCAGAAGGAGACTTGAAAAGCAAGTGCCAGCCGGGCGCAGGGGCTCATGCCTGTCATCCCAACACTTTGGAAGGCCGAGGCGGGCAGATCTCTTGAAGTCAGGAGTTCGAGACCAGCCTGGCTAACATGGTGAAACCCTATCTCTACTAAAAATACAAAAATTAGCCAGGCATGGTGGTGTGCACCTGTTATCCCAGCTACTCTGGAGGCTGAGGCAGGAGAATCGCTTGAACCCGGGAGGCGGAGGATGCAGTGAGATCACGCCAGTGCACTCCAGCCTTGGCCACAGGGCCAGACTCTGTCAATCGATCAATCAATCAATCAATCAATCACTTACTTAATAGGGATAACCTGGATTTTTCTGCGTCGTTCTTTAGTTTCTCAACTCCATGTGCGTTTGGGGGCTGCTTTGCACACAGGAACCTTTCACAGGATGGGAAGGTTTGTTACACGGCTAAAGGTGTCGGGGTGTGCTCTTGAGTAGGCTGCTTCTCTCTTCTTCCTTTGTGGACTGAAAGTGATGACAATACCTCACAGGCTGTTGAGTGATCACATAAACTTACCAAGACCAGCTTGGCCGTAGAGACCCTCACCGAAGCGTCGCTGAAGGAATTGAGAAGCAGACTCCTAGATAAAACAGGAAAGTGGGACTGTCCGAGGGGCCAGCAGCTTTACCGAGCTGAGAGCCTCAGGGGCTGACCACATTCCGGGCTGCGGGCCACGAGCAGATGCTGATCCACGCATTTAGTCTCTCTGAACAGGTGATGATCATTAACAAACAGATGTTTGGTATTTTCTAACAACACAAAAATAAACCAGGTAGGCAGCTGGAGCCCACTTACCACTGATCACAGACAAACTAGAAAGTATTCTCCACGAGGGAGCCACGGGGGCAGCGTCACATAGCCTGTGCTTAAAGAATTGTTTTCACCAGTGTATGATATACATCTACTGTCTTGCCACTTTAGAATGCCCCAAGCAGTTTTCCACTGGGTTGAGGGGGAGGGCAGACGGCTAGGTGTTCCTTGCCATCATTCTTCCTAGCAAACAATATTTTTTATCATACGCTCAGCATTTCTCAACAGTAACTTAAGGCATGTAAAGGACCCAGATCGTTATCTGACACACAGTAGGTGCTCAGTAAATGTTGGCTGTTGTGGTTACATGCAATTATCCCAAAATCTGAAAAATCACAAATCCCAAACACTTCTGGCCCCAAGCATTTTGGATAAAAGATACTCAACCCTTATGTATATTCTAAAATACTATTTACTTTATCCTTTCCTTAAAATACATCTATTTCACCCTGGGCAACATAATGAGACCCTGTCTCTACAAAAAGATACAAAGATTACTTGGGCATGGTGGTGTTCACCAGTAGTTCCAGCCAGCTGGGAGGCTGAGGGGGGAGGATTGCTTGAGCCTGGGAGGTTGAGGCTGCAGTGAACTGTGATCTTGCCACTGCACTCCAGCCTGGACAACAGAGCAAGACCCTGTCTCAAAAATAAATAACAAAAAACATATTTGTTTAAATAAAAAAAACTTCGGTCAGGCTTGGTGGCTCATTCCTGTAATCCCTCAGCTTTGGGAGGTCGAGGTGGGTGGATCACGAGGTCAGGAATTCAAGACCAGCCTGACCAACATGATGAAACCCCGTCTCTACTAAAAATACAAAAATTAGGCGGGTGCGGTAGCAGGCACCTGTAATCCCAGCTATTCAGGAGGCTGAGGCAGAAGAATTGCTTGAATCTGGGGGCCGGAGGTTGCAGTGAGCTGAGATTGCACCACTGCACTCCAGCCTCGGCAACAGAGTGAGATTTTGTCTCAAAAAAAAAAAAAAAAAAAAACAACAACAACAACTTCAAGAAGCTATGAGATAAGGGAGCACCAGGTTACTCATTAGTCTGTGTACGTAACTAAGAAAAAAGTTAGCAAATATTTACATACCAAGTGTCTTGAAATTAGGATCAACTATATATCCCATAACTTGCCATTGTAGAAGACAATATTTTTGTAGCATTTAGAGACACGTTTGAATAATTCCAAGGATTATGAACTTGCAACCTGGAAACCATGGCAGCTGTGTTTGCTAAATCTTTTTCTGTGAAAAAGTCTGATTAGACGCTATAAATTACGCTTGCAAAAGGAAGGTGAGTTTGCTGAACAAACGTAAAATAACGAGCTATGGCTGTGACTTTGGCGACAGAGTTTTAAGTATCTCAACCTGCACAAGACTGCATAGATTATTTTAGAATATGGAGCAAATATAAAGTCATTCCTCTTTGCAAAGTTATTCTGTGCATAAAATAAATGACTCTAAAAGATTAAGTTTAGAATGGTGGTTCCCAATGAAGGGCAATTTTGCCTCTTAAAGATGTGGAGTTTTTTTCGGGGGGGTTGTTTTTGAGACAGGGTCTAGCTCTGTCACCCAGGCTGGAGTACAGTGGCACAATCTTGGCTCACTTCAACCTCTACCTCATGGATTCAAGTGATTCTCCTGCCTCAGCCTCCCAAATAGCTGGGATTACAACACCTGTCTAATTTTTATATTTTTAATAGAGTCCATGTTTCACCGTGTTAGCCAGGCTGGTCTCGAACTCGTGACCTCAGGTGATCCGCCCACCTTGGCCTCCCAAAGGGTTGGGATTACAGGCCTGAGTCACCGTGCCTGGCAAGATGTAGGTTTTATTTTTCAGTTATTGTGAGGCCAGCAGATCAGAAGACAGTTGCCATTGATAAGACAGTTTGTGACTGGGATCACAGGCGTGAGCCACTTCACCGGGTCAATCATCTTTTTTTAGTCTGTATTTTTGGGACTTTGACACCTTGGAGCCTTGCTGACTCTGTAGGGACCGCCCCTCTCAGGACTGGCTAATTCCTGGAGACAGTAAGCTAATCCCCTTCAATCACACCTTTCCTATGCAAAGCAGCCAGTCCAAAGCCCAGCACCCAGCCACCTACTTCCCTTGTTCAATTTCCACCCTCAGACCCATGTGCACCTGTCCCCATCACCCAGGGCCAAGAACCAAACAACTCCAGGAGGCCTCTGTGCCCCAGACTCTGCTGAAATTATTCGCACCAGCTGATCCTAAGCCTGATTACCCTGTGTTGCTTGTCCCTTCCCACATAAGACACAATAAAGGATCCTGCCGGTGTTTGCTCCCCACTCCCTCTGCCTCCAGACCCACCCTGATGCTTCCCTGTGGCCCCTCCTCTTAGAGTCCAAGAGTATAACAAACTAGGAGTCTCGCTCTCTTGCCCAGGCTGGAGTGCAGTGGCACGATCTTGGCTCACTGCAACCTCTGCCTCCCGGGAGGTTTCACTTTAGGAAACTAAGGTGAGAGGATCCATTGAGTCCAGGAGTTCAAGACCAGCAACATTCTGAGACCCCGTCTCTACAAAAAATACAAAACTTAGCTGGGCGTAGTGCCATGTACCTGTAGTTCCAGCTACTCAGGAGGCTGAGGCAGGAGGATCGTTTAAGCTGGGAGGTGGAGGCTGCAGTGAGCTATGATCAGGCAGCTGCACTCCAGCCTGGGCAATAGAGTGAGACCGTGTTTCAAAAATAAAAAATATGGCTCACACCTGTAATCCCAACACTTTGGGAGGTCGAGGCAGGCAGATCACCTGAGGTCAGAAGTTTAAGCCCAGCCTGGCCAACAATGGTGAAACCCCTTCTACTAAAAATACAAAAATTAGCCAGGCGTGGTGGCCTGTAATCCCAGCTACTCGGGAGGCTGAGGCAGAAGAATTGCTTGAATCCGGGAGGCAGAGGTTGTAGTGAGCCCAGATTGCACCACTGCACTCCAGCCTGGGCGACAGAGCGAGACTCTGTCTCAAAAAGATAAATAAATTAAATAAATAAATAACAGAAAACATCTCTGCTATTTTTGTCAGAGTTGAATCACTGTAAGATTTTTCATGCAGGAGACCATATTAATTTCCAAAACTACTGGTTGACCTTCTGAATTGGCTTTACCTTCTGCTGGTAATCACTAACTTTAACAATGAAGAGATTTTTTTCCTCCTAAGGGAACAATGGCATCCTTTAACTTGCGTTTCTTAGTGATCTGTTATCAGAACTTGGCTCCTCGGCTGGTAGCAATTTATGCCATTGTTTCCTGAGGTTATTCCTATTAACTCTCACTTCCTTAAGTTTACTCAGTGGTGAGTCATTTAAAAGTTTAAAGGGAACGCTAGGGAATTAGGTTTACTTCACCTTTAACGGCCTGGCTTCTGTTCGCCCACCTGTGTCTCAGCGCCCTCTACTGGTGCTTAAAATCCTATCATAATTTAGTCCGGAGAAAATAAAATAATAAAATAATTAAAACAAAACAAAATCGTCTGCAGGCCCAGACCAGTCCTTGACGGATCCCCTGAAGCAGAGGTCAGAGGTCACTCTAGAAAACTCAAATGGGGCACTCTTCATTGTTTCGTATGAAAGTAATTCCAGAGGGGTGGGGCGCAAAAAAAAAAAGTAATTCCAATTGTGATTATCACCATCCACAGAAGCCTCAATTTAAAAAAATGTGTCTTGCACAAATTGATTACTGGGCAATTATTCATAAGATTAAAATTGTTTATGATTTTCAGTTGCTGGTTAACGATTAGACAATTAGGCAGAGAGAAATCACTTGCCAAGGCCAGTCGAGGTGGCTCAACCCTGTAATCCCAACACTTGGGGAGGCTGAGGGGAATCAGGGTGGGGAATCGCCTGAGGTCAGGAGTTCGAGATCAGCCTGACTACATGGCAAAACCCCATAGCTACTAAAAATACAAAAATTAGCCGGTTGTGGTGGTGCGCACCTGTAATCCCAGCTACTCGAGAGGCTGAGGCAGGAGAATCGCTTGAACCCAGGAAGTGGAGGTTGCAGTGAGCCGAGATCACACCATTGCACTGCAGCCTGGGTGACAGAGAGACTAGGTCTTAAAAACAAAAAGGAAGGCCAGGTGCGGTGGCTCACACCTGCAATCCCAGCACTTTGGGAGGCCGAGGCAGGCGGATCACGAGGTCAGGAGTTTGAGACCATCCTGGCTAACACAGTGAAAGCCCGTCTCTACTAAAAATACAAAAAATTAGCCGGGCATGTGCCTGTAATCCCAGCTACTCAGGAGGCTGAGGCAGGAGAATCACTTGAACCCTGGAGAAGGAGGTTGAGGTGAGCCGAGATCGTGCCACTGCACTCCAGCCTGGGCGACAACAGTGAAACTCCATCTCAAAAAAATAAAACAGGGAGGGGAGCATCACACACTGGGGTCTGTTGAGGGGGACTCGGGGCGGGACAGCAGGGAGTAGGGAGGTTGGGGAGGGATGACATTGGGAGAAATGCCAGATATAGGTGATGGGGGGATGGAGGCAGCAAACCACACTGCCATGTGTGTACCTATGCAACAATCCTGCATGTTCTGCACATGTACCCCAAAACCTAAAGTGCAATAAAGTATATATATATGTATATTTTTAAAAAAAGAGAGAAAAGAAATCACATGTCCCAGGCAGAGCTGTGTAACCCAAGCCTCAATTTGCTCAGGTGTAAAAGATGCATTCTAATCCCAAGAAGTGTTCATTAATTTTCTTAAGTACGTGCATATGTGGAACTTTAGGGAGTTATAGCTAACTCTGTTCCCTGCAGTTTTAGATACTAACTTTGACCAGCAGGAGTATTCCGAAAACTAGCTAGATAGGAGAGCTGTTTTATAGAAATTGTATCTCTTCTTGGTAATGAAACTAGGGGATCTTCTACTTGAATCCTGAATCAAAAATGTAATATGGGTGGGCACGGTGGCTCACGCCTGGAATCCCAGCACTCTGTGAGGCCAAGGCGGGTGGATCTCCTGAGGTCAGCAGTGTGAGACCAGCTGGCTAACATGGTGAAATCCCATTTCTACTAAAAATACAAAAAATCAGCCAGGTGTGGTGGCACATGCCTGTAATCCCAGCTACTCAGGAGGCTGAGGAAGGAGAATTGCTTGAATCCAGGAGGCAGAGGTTGCAGTGAGCCAAGAATGCACCATTGTACTCCAGCTTGAGCGACAAGAGCAAAACTCCATCTCAAAAAAAACAAAAGACCATGTTGGACCAGGCACGGTTGCTCACATCTATAATCCCAGCACTTTGGGAGGCCGAGGAGGGAGGATCGCTGGAGCCCAGGCATCTGGGACCAGCCTGGCCAACATAGTGAGAGCTCACCTCTACTAAAAATTTTAAAAAAGCAATTAGCCAGACGTGGTGGTACATGCCTGAAATCCCAAGTATTCAGGAGGCTGAGGCAGGAGGATGGCTTGAGCTCAGGAGTTTTGAGGCGTCAGTGAGTCATGACTGCGCCACTGCACTCCAGCCTGGGTGACAGAGTGAGATCACGTCTCAAAAAACAAAAAAACTAAGAAAAAAAATAACGCAAAACATAACACCATTTTGGTCTTCCTTCTTTCCCTTCCTCCTTCCCTCCCTCCTTCCTTCCTTCCCTTCCTCCCTCACTCCTTCCTTCCTTCCCTTCCTGATTGATCTCGGTTCACTGCAACCTCTGCCTCCCAGGTTCAAGGTATTCTTGTGCCTCAGCCTCCCTAGTACTTGGGATTACAGGTGCATGACACCACACTTAGCTAATTTTTGTATTTTTAGTAGAGACGAGGTTTCACCATGTTGGCCAGAATGATCTCAATCTCTTGACCTCGTGATCCGCCCCTCTTGGCCTCTCAAACTGCTGGGATTACAGGTGTGAGCCACCAAGCCCGGCCATAATACATTTTATTTAAGTGCCACCTACTTCTCCCTGATGCTAAGTTTTAGTATCATTTGGCTGGGTGAGGTGGTTTACACCTGTAATTTCAGCACTTTGGGGGGCTGAAGTGGGTGGATCACTTGAGGTCAGGAGTTCGAGACCAGCCTGGCCAACATGGTGAAACCCCCATCTCTACTGAAAATACAAAAATTAACAGGGCATAGTGGTGGATGCCTGTAGTCCCAGCTACAGAGGAGGCTGAGTCCCAAGAATCGCTTGAACCCGGGAGGCGGAGTTTGCAGTGAGCCAAAATCATACCACTGCACTCCAGCCTGGGCAACAGAGTGAGATTACATCTCAAAAAAAAAAAAAAAAAGGCCAGGCGCGGTGGCTTACACCTATAATCCCAGCACTTTGGGAGGCTGAGGCAGGCAGATCACAATGTCAGGAGTTTGAGACCATCCTGGCTAACACAGTGAAACCCTGTCTCTACTAAAAATACAAAAAATTAGCCAGGTGTGGTGGCACACAGCTGTAGTCCCAGCTACTCAGGAGGCTGAAGGAGGAGAACTGCTTGAACCAAGGAGGTGGAGGTTGCAGCGACCTGAGATCG
>CAUYLG010060621.1:0-44075 GCA_963573385.1 Cacajao melanocephalus
ATTTGCATTTCTCTAATGACCAGTGATGATGAGCTCTTTTTCATAGGTTTGTTGGCTGCATAAATGTCTTCTTTTGAGACGTGTCTGTTCGTTTTTTGATGGGGTTGATTGTTTTAAAGAACTTAAACAAATGTATTTATTTCTTTTTAAAATTCATAGGGCTCATGTGCAGGTTTGTTACGTGGATATATTGTGTGATGCTGTGGAATGCTTGCCATTCCCTCCTTCCTCCCTTTTGGGGTCTCTAGTATCTATTGTTCCAAATGAGAACAGACAGCATTTGACTTCCTGTTTGTACATTAATTCACTTAAGATAATGACCTCCAGATGCATCCATATTGCTGTAAAACATAATTTCATTCTTTTTTATGGCTGTTTAGTATTTCAGGGTGTATATGTATCACATTTTCTTTATCCAATGCACCACTGATGGGGAACTGAGTTGATTTTATGTCTTTGCTCTTGTAAACAGTGTTAGAATAAACATACGCATGCAAGTGTCTTTTTGACAGAATAATTTATTTTCCTTTGAGTATATACCCAACAGTGGAATTGCTGGGCCAAATGGTAGTTCTATTTTAAGTTATTTGAGAAATCTTCAAACTGCTTTCCAAAGTGGCTGAACTGATTTACACTCCCACCAAAAGCGTATTAGCATTCCCTTTTCTCTGCAGCCTTGCCAACATCTGTTATTTTTTTTTGACTTTTTAGTAATAGCCATTTTTAGATGACATAAGATGGTATTTCACTGTGGTTTGGATTTGCATTTCTCTGATGATTAATGGTGTTGAACATGTTTTGATATGTTTGTTGGCCAGTTGCATGTCTTCTCCTGAGAAGTGTCTGTTTATGTTATTTACTCACTTTAATAAGTGATTTGGTTTTTGCTTGTTGATTTAAGATCCTTCTAAATTCTGGATATTAGTCCTTTGTCAGATTTTCTCCCATAATATAGGTTGTCTTTTTACTCTGTTGATAGTTTCTTTTGCTATGTAGAAGGTTTTTAGTTTAATTAGGTCACAATTATCAATTTTCATTTTTGTTGCAACTGCTTTTGAGGTCTTAGTCCCAATATTTTTTTGCTTAGGCCAATAACCAGAAAACTATTTCCTAGATTTTCTCCTATGGTTTTTATAGGTTGAAGTCATATATTTAAGTCTTTAATCCATCTTGAGTTAATTTTTGTATATGGTGAGAGATAGGAGTCTAGTTTTATTCTTCACATGGTTATTTAGTTTTCCCAGCACCATTTATTGAAGACTGTTCTTTCTTCATTCTATGTTCTTGGCCTTTTTGTTGAAAATGAATTGGCTGTAAATGCATGAATTTATATCTGGTTATCTATTTTGTTCCACTGATCTCTGTGTTAGTTTTTATGACAGTACCATGCTGATTTGGTTGTTAGCTTTGTAGTGTATTTTGAAATCAGACAGTGTGATGCCTCCAGTTCTGTTCTTTTTGCTCAGGATTTTTGTTTGTTTGTTTGGCTATTCTGCATCTTTTGTGGTTCCATATAAATTTTAGAATTTTTTTTGTCTGTGAAAAATTTCATTGGTATTATTATAAGGATTGCATTGAATCTTAAATGGCTGAATAATATTTCATTCCATATACATATTGCTTTTTTTAAGATTCAGAGGGCTCATATGCAGGTTTGTTACATGGATATATTGTGTGCTGCTGCAGTTTGGGCTTTGATTGAACCTGTTACCCAAATAGAGAATGTAGAACCCAACAGGTAGTTTTTCAACACTTGCCCCACTCCCTTTTTCCCTGGGAAGCAGTTTGGGTGGTATCAACTTTTTAAGAATATTAATTCTTTCAATCCATGAACATCAAATATCTTTCATTGTGTCCTCTTCAATTTATTTCATTGATGTTTTATAGTTATTCTTGTATAGGTCTTTCACTTCTTTGGTTAAATTAATTTCTAGGTATTTTATATTCTTTGTAGTTATTATAAATGCTATTTTTATTTGTCTTTCAGATTATTCACCATTTGCATATATACATGTTACTGATGTTTGTATGTTGAGTCATATTTTACAATTTTATTGGGTTTATATATCAGTTTTAACAGTTTTTTTTTCATAGTATCTGTGTTTTTTTAAAATATTTGATCATGTCATGTACAAATAAAGTTAATTTTACTTATTTCTTTCCAACTAAAGTGGTCTTTATTTCATTTCCTTGCCTAACTGCTCTGGCCAGGACTTCCAGTATTATGTTGAATAAAAGTGGTGAAAGTAGGCATCTTTGTCTTGCTCCAGATCTTAGAGGAAAGACTTTCAGTCTTTTCCCATTCAATATGATGTTAGTTATGTGTTTGTCAAACATGGCCCCTATTATTTGGAGGTATGTTCCTTCTATATTCAGTATGTTGAGGGTTTTTATCATAAAGGAATGTTGAATTTTTGAATGCTTTTTCAGCATCTATTGAAATAATCATACAGTTTTAATTCTTGGTTCTGTTAATCTGATGTACTATGCTTATTGATTTTCGTATTTTGAAACATCCTTGCATCCCTGATATGAATTCCCCTTGATCATGGGAATAATCTTTTAAATGTGTTGTTGAAATCAGTTTGTTAGTATTTTGTTGAGGATTTTTTCATCTATGTTAGTCAGTGATATTAGTTCTTGTTACCAATAACTAGTTTTACTCCATTATGGTTGGAAAAGAAATGATGCAATTTCTACTTTTTAAAATTTTTTGAGACTCTTTTGTGGCCTCAGAAATGGTCTACTCTGGAGAATAATCTATGTGCTTATGAAAAGAACATGTGATCTGCAGCAGTTGGGTGAAATGTTCTGAAAATGTCAGTCAGGCCTATTTCATCTTCTGTGTAATAATAACTCTAATGTTTATTTGCCGATTTTTTTTCTTTAATCTGGATGATCCATCTGTTACTGAGAGTGGAGTATTGAAGTTTCCTATTATTGTAATGCAACTTATCTTTCCCATCAGATTAATGTTTGCCTTAAATGTGTGAGTATTCTGGTGTTAGGTGTAGAGATGTGTTTTGTTTGTTTTTGTTTTTTTGAGACAGGGTCTCACTCTGTTGCCCAGGCTGGAGTACAGTGGCACAATCCTGGCTCACTGCAATCTCTCCCTCCTGGGTTCAAGTGATTCTGCCACCTCAGCCTCTTAAGTAGCTGGGATACAGGCATGCACCACCATACTTGGCTAATTGTTTGCATTTTTAGTAGAGACAAGGTTTTGCCATGTTGGCCAGGCCGGTCTTGAACTCCTGGACTCAAGTGATCTGATCACTTCAGCCTCCCAAGTGCTGGGATTAAGGTGTAAATCACCACACCCAGCCCATTAAATTGGGTGTAAGTCACCACGCCCAATTTAATACAACAGATGTTTTAAATTGTTGTATCTTCTTGTTGAATTACCCCTTTATCATTATATAGTGACCTTTTTTGTCTCTTTTTACAGCAAAGACTATAAAATAGTCTATTTTATCTGATATATAACTTCTCTTGCTCATTTTTGATTTTCACTTACATGGAATATCTTTTTCCGTCCCTTCTCTTTCAGTCTGTCTTTATAGGTAAAATGAATTTCTTGTAGGCAGCATGGAGTTAGTTCATGCTTCTTTATCCATTCAGGCACTTTATGTCTTTTAATTGGAGAATTTAGTCCATTAACACTCAGTGCTAATAATGATCAGCAAGGACTCTCTACTACCATTTTGTTGCTTATTTTCAGGTTGTTTTGTAACTAATCTCTTCATTCTTCCTATCTTATTATCTTCCTTTGTTGTTAAGTAATTTTCTCTGGTGGTATTTCTAATTTGTTGCTATTTATTTTTATGTATCTATTTTAGGTGTTTGCATGGTGGTTACCATGAGCCTTATAAAAAACATTTTATAAATGTAACAAGTTATTTTAAAGAGACAAAAACTTATTTTAGACCACAAAGAAAAGATTCCAAACAAATAAAAAACTGAAAAAAACAATCCAAACCATCTTTACATGTTAACTCTATCCTCTTTACCATTTTAGGTTTTTGTTTTCTCAATTTATGCATCTTTATATTACTTACCTTTCAACAGGTTATATCAGCTATGATTGTTTTAGATAGATTTTTTTTTTTTTTTTTTTTGGCTTTAGAGTAGTGGGTTGAACACCACAATTACAGTATTAGAGTATGTTGGGTTTGTCTGTGATTAGTTTTATCAGTGAGTTTTAGACATCCAACTGGTTTTATTTTGTTTTTGGACATTGGTGGTTTTTTTCTTTCTTTCTTTCATATGTAAGAACTTCCTTTTAAGATGGGTCTGGTGGTGGTGAATTCTCTCAGCTTTTGTTTGAAGAATAGCTTTGCAGAGCACAGTATTCTTATATGGCACTGTTTATTTTCTTTCAGCACTTTTTGAAAATGTCATTTTATTCCCTTTTGGTCTGTATGGTTTTCATTGAAAAGTCTGTTGCCAGATGAAATGGAGCTCATTTATATGTTACTTGCTTCTTTTCTCTTGCTGCTTTCAGGATCTTCCCTTGTTTCTTGAACTTTGAGAGTTTATTATATACCTTGTGGTAGTCTTATTTGGCTAGAATTTGTTTGGTATTCTTTGACTTTTCTGTATCTAGATATTTATCTCTTTCCTAAGTTTTAGAAAGCTTTCTGTTATTATTTTTTGAATAAGCTTTCTATCCCTTATTCTTGCTCAACCTCTTCTGGAAGATCAGTAATTCTTAGATTCAGTCTTCTGAGGTGGTAATTTTCTATGTGTTGTAGGTGATTTTCTTTTCTTTTTATTGTTTTTTTCTCCTGTGTATTTCCAAATTGCCTGTCTTTGATCTCAATGATTCTTTCCTCTGTTTGATCCATCATACTGTTGAGACTCTCTAATAAAGTTCACAAATGTATTTCTTAGCTCTAAGATTTCTCTTTGATTTTCAAAAATTATTTCAATCTCTTTGTTAAATTTCTTTAATAAATTTCTGAATTACTTTTTTGTGTTATCTTGGAAATCACTGAGTTTCCTTAAAACTGCTATTTTGAATTCTTGATGAGATAGCTCACATATTACCCTCTCATTAGGCTCAGTCACTGATTCCTCATTTTGTCCATTTGGATATGTCATCATTCTCTGCTGTTATTTTTCATGAATGCACATCTGTGTTTTTGCATGAAAGAATTAGTTACCTATTTTAGTCTTTTCTGTCTGCTATGTTTTGTTTCTTATTGGATGTTTTTGCATAGAGAATCTTTATTACTTACCTGTTGAATTTCTTTTTTCTCCCCCAGTTAGGTCTCTCCCTCCTTTTTGGCACTAGGTGGTGCTTTAAGCTTAGGTTTTCCATGGCTCTAGTAAATTATTAGAATGCTGCCCACTTCAAATGGGGGAAGTCCCAAAGGGGTTATTCCAACAATGTAGGAAGGATGACAAGGTATTTCTGCCCAAGGGACCTATGTAATGTACCTCCTACAGCAGGATCCCTCTGAACAGCCACTCTGATTTGGCATCTTCTTTGGCTGAGTTACAGAGCAGAGTTTCCAGGGCTGGGGATGGTAGTCTGGCTTCCCCTCTTTGTCTCTGGATGTCCTCAGCGATATTTCTCCCTTTAGGCACTCATGATGCTTCCTTTAGGTTGAGGCAGGGAACCTAAGAAAGCTGGTTGTCCACATAACACTCATTTTTTCCAGTGTAGAAACCATGAGTCATGGGGGAGTTTTTTATGTACTTGGTGCCAAAAATGTTAAGAGGAAGAGCATTGTGAACCTGAAAGTCCAATTATCTTATCATATGCTCCAAGTTTTTTCACTTCTTTGTGGCCTTGGAAACTCTCTCATCCTCTTGTTTGAATTCTGGAATATTGTGGGTGATAATGTCTGTGCTCTATATGTATTTTTAATTATCTGGTGGTGGGGGAGTAAAGCCAGCTTACATTTGCACCACCGTTTTGAAACAATCCTCCTACTTATTGAATATTAACAATCTCTGACATACTACCTGATTTAATAGATGGTAATTTTTGGTGCCTGAAAGAATTTGCTCACATCAAAAATATGTTTAATGTGAAGGTGAAAATTATACAGCATTCTTCCAAATTTAGGAACTGGGTCATTTATTTGGATTTGCTCTAGTCTAGAGTTGTTCTATATAGAGGTAATGGGTATTTTATACACTACTTCTCCCTTATTGAGTCAGAGAGATGCTTTATACCATCTAGAATTACAAAGGAAAGAAATGGCTCTGCTTCTGAAGTTACCATACATGCCAAGCACCTAAGTCACCAATATTATACAACAGTGAATTTAGAGAATATGGAGGCAATTTTTGTTAGGACATGGTTTCATCTGCAATATGAAAGTTTGTTTTACTCTCACATAACAGTTTATAAGCAGAAGGTCCTGGTATGGCAGATCTGCACCATGAGGTCCAGGGACTTAGGCTCCTTCTGGTGGTTGCTCTTCTATCCTTGGAATGTATTGCTTATTTGCATGTCCCAACATGGCTCTCTATCATATCCAAATTTAAAGCAGCAAGTTAGTGGAAGGAGGAGGAAAGAGTCACCTTTTCCTTCCTTTAAGAACATATCTGGAAGTTGCTTATATCATTTCTTTTCACATTCCATTGGGAGAACTTAATCACATAGAGTCATGCCTGCTGAGAATTACGGTCTTAACTGTAGGTGGCCATATATGTAGAAAGAGGTGAAGGAATAGTGTAGGATAACCATTTTCACAGCTACAGTGGCCTGGATCCTGCCAGTTAACACTAGGTTTGGGACTTGTTTAGGGGTCTCTGTTATTTTCTTTTCAAAAGAATAAAAGGCATTTATCCCTCTGCAGAGAACCTACTTGTTTGGAATGGAGTAAGATCAGTTTCAAAACGGCAGGGTGTAAAACTGTGCTCAATCAAGCATAAAATAAGATTTTTGTATTTTTGTTTCTGGTTAAAAATAGACAGTTAATTTAAATGCGTTTAGAATATAATTACTTTTCATCAGTATTTTTTACAATTTCATAGTAGTACATAAATGCCTATTATCCTTAATTTAAAATGACACCCACTGTGTGACTGCTAAATAGTACGGAGATGATCCTTGTGTCCCTCCAGGGAGCTAGAGAGTTAGTGAAAATGCATTTGGTGATGCATGTTAATTTTACTTGATAGTATGAGTTAAATACTTTTCACACAAAAAAACTTAATGTAATATACATATATATGCCAAGAATGGTGATAGTAATTTAAGGTTATATCATTTAATGTAATACTGAGAGCATTTTTTTACTCTTCTACCACAGATAAATATAATTTACTGACCTTGAAATTATTCAAACTTGATTCAAAACTAGAAAAAAATGAGTAATTTTTAAGTTTGTTAATGTGCAGCTTGTAGGTGTGACCTAACAAAATTCTAACATTTAAATATAACCTATTTTTTTGCTTAAAGGTAACTTTTTGTACATAAATTATAATTTTAAGAAATAATTTTTAAATTAGAGCTCTAAAAATTTTGAAGAAGCAACTTTTTAGGTCTTTGACATTAGTGAGAAAATCTTGAAAGTAGCTTTTATTTTATTTTATTTCATTACTGTAATTTTGAGTCAGTTCTGCTCCAACATTTTACTAGGGGCTTTAGGACTGTGGGACCCCTGGGGACACATCCTGTTGTGTACTTGCTGACATCTGCTGGATTCTCTTGGAAGTTAATCCCTACCCATGCTCCAAGAAACTGTTGGGTTTAGTGTTTGGGGTAAATTTACTGGGGTCAACCTTTTATGCCTCAGATACCTGTAGCCTTTACTTCTTACACCAAATACTAGCTTGTTCAGAAATCAATGTTCTGTACTGCAACAATTTTTCTTTCTCCTGAACCAAATTCCATAGTTCTATTTCCCTAAAACTCTCTCTTTTGTCTTTTGAAATTCTTATTCTGTAGTACAGAATTCTTAGATGCTTCTCTAAATCTCACTGTCTTCTCTGAATCTTAGATAGTTTCAAAGAAACTGCCTTGTAGGTCTTTTAATTAATGTTATTCATTACCTTACAAGCCGGAATACTCAATATTGGGAGTAGGGTAGGCATCCTCACCACTCTCCAAATCCAGCTTCTGTGTTTTAATTTTCTTGGAGCCATATACTTGTATATATATATGTATAGATATAAGTGTGTATATATACATATATATACATATATATATATATATGTTTATATACGTAAGTTAACGATACATCTCACTGCTTTTCCTTTTTAAGAACATCTTCTGATCTATCTCTTGATCATTCTTGGTCACTCATTGAAGACTTTGGTATTTATCTACAGTTTTCCCATCTGAACTGTTTCCTGCCATCCTCTAATATAAGATCAATATCCAATGCTTATGGAACCATAGGTGTGTCAGTTAACTATCTCTTTACTCCACTTCAGCTATGCACTCCTAAGATCTACCTTGGAAATTTTCCTTATCCATAATCATGTCACTTCTAACTTCCTATCATAAAATACTCTGTATCTACAAACATCTATGCTTTCAACTCTCTCACAAAGAGGAGACTGTATCACGCTTAAGAATGCGAACTTTTAAATTAGTCAGACCTGGGTTTGGATTTAAGTTTTGAATTTTTAAAACAGATCCTCGGTAGCTTACTTAATCAAATTAGGCTTTAGTTTTCTAAGTAGTAGTTAAGACATGTAGTCCAGTTATAAGCCTACTACACATTTGCTTCAGATTCTTTACACTTTTTATTGCATCTAAAATAAAAAAATACACATTCCTATCTTTTTCAGATTAAATATTAAAGCTCACTTTGGTGTCCCATCACATCTCTCTTCTGATATAGGAGAGGAAAACGTGAGGTTCTTAGCTATAGCATATGCCATACAACTGCAGCTATGCAGGATATTCACCGTGTATTATTTTATGCGCTTATTTTGGAAGGTTGCAGATGCCACAATGTTGACTTTTCCTCTTTTGGTCAGTTTAGACTCAAAACTAGCAGAATTAGATATGAGTAAGTGCAGAGCCCCTGAAATATACTAAGTGGTCAGTAAATGTATTGCCATTTATTATTTCTACTACAAAAACCTACTCAAACCTTTTGAGATATTGGTTCCCCTGCTGTCTCCTGGCTCTCAGAAACCTTCTCACTTCCTTCCTTCTTCAGCACAGACCTATTGTCCATCACCTCAATAATTCTCTTGCCAATACCAACAAAATATTTGCCCCCTTTTATTTTTTTCCATACTCATTGCAAAACAATTTTCTTTCCTAGCCTTGCTTATGACCTAATGACTGCTAAAAAAAAACACAATAATGCAAATTTTCATTACAAGAAATTCATGATCTCTGTCATTGACTGTGCTATTAGAAGTTATTTTCTATTTCATTAGCCATTCTGTTTACCTATTTCCTGAAGCAATTTTATAAAACAATTTTTATTATTATATTACATCATTCCATCTCCATATCAGAACATGACTTAGCTCCTTCAAATTAAAGCAATCATAACATCTCCCCTTAACTTTCTGACATTCTGCCCTCAAGAGGATATACATTTATATCTATATTTTCTTTTCAAATTTTCTCACCATCGAAGTAATTATTTTCCCACTAATTAAGGCAGTACTGAATTCCCTTTATTAAACGGACTCAATTCCATCAGTAATCCTTTTTTTCCTCAACTCTTTTCAAGTTTTCTTCTTTAATAGACCCTTCCCATTATATCTGAAATATGCTAAAGGCCCCTTGCTGACAAACCTCTCTATCTCATGCCCAAATCTGAGAACTATAACTTCCTTTCATCAGATCAGACCTCAGTGAATGCATGCACATTCACTCCTTTTTCTCTATATCTTCATTCTCCATTCATGCCCAAACTTTTAAAATTTGACTTCTGCTCCCTCTGTGTCAATGAATCTGCTTTTACTAATGCCCTTTGTTGTTACTATAATAGATACATCTGTGTCTATGTCATATTTACCTTGTTATCTTTTAAAAATATGTATCATTCTTCCTTCAGAAAAATTCTCTTCTGAATTCCGTGATTCCATACTGTCTTGACTTTCATCCAACATATCTCAAAGTGCTTCCTCTTTCTTTGGGAAATCTCAAGCACTCCCATGAATTAAGCTGAAAATAAAATGTTGGCCTCATTGTCCTTCCTGATAGTCTTCAGTAGTTCAAATAAAACCCAAATTTCTAACCATGGGCATTTTCAGGGCTCTTTAGGATCTTGTCTCTATTTACCTCTTTGTCTTCATTTTAAACAAATTTCCAGCTTCGTGATGCAAAGTATGTATTTTCCTCATGCTAACCAAACTGTTCCTTTTTGCCTCTTGGCCTTTGTACATTCTTTCTTTCTGCTTGGAATACATATATTTTCTTATTTGTCTTCATTATGTCTTATTGGGTGATATGGTTTGGTTGGTTCCCCACCCAAATTTCATCTTGAATTGTAGCTCCCATAATTCCCACGTGTTGTGGGTGGGACCTATTGAGAGATAATAGAATCATGGAGGCAGTTTCTCCGTACTGTTCTCGTGGCAGTGTGTAAGTCTCATGAGATCTGATGGTTTTATAACAATGGTTTGCCTGCCATTGTGTAAGACATGCCTTTCACCTTCCACTGTGATTGTGAGGCCTCCCCAGCCACTTGGAACTGTGAGTTCATTAAACCTTTTTTTCTTTATGAACTGCCCAGTCTTGGGTATTAGGTGTTTATCAGCAGCATGAAAACAGACTAATACACTGGGTTTTCAGTGTGACCTTTCTAACATCTCCAGCATGGGTTTAGTGCCTGCACTGGGTCTGACAACATGCTGTGCTTATTTATTGTAGCACTCATCTCACTCCACTGCAATCACACATTTACTTACCAGTCTCCTCAACTTCTTTTATGTGAACTGGAATGACCTTATTCAGAAAACAAATTGGTGTGGGCTGAAGAATGATGTTGTGTCCCTAGTTCCTAGCAAAGGGCTTGAGAGATGCATAATACGTACTTTTGAATGAATTTGTTTATAAGCCTTAGTCATATCTGATTAAACCAGATAAATTGTCTTTGTTTCTTTATATGGAATGCAAGTTTTAATATTATTGTTAGTGATGATGTTTTACTTTATTTAGGTGGCAATATATATCTTCGATAAATTCGTAACATAGGCTACCTTACTTTATCAATGAAAATAAATATATGTTCTCTACCATCCTTTTTCTCTACACTTCAGTGTCATGGTGGGCATTACTACCTTTTTGCCAACTCATAAGGAAAACCTCTTTTTACTCCATCCCATCTCTTCTAAAACTGTCAGTATTTTTTTTCTTACCAACCTTCAAGGGCTAGGTTTTTTAATGTTTTTTTCTTTTGGATTCCTGCTCTTGCCATCTCTCATCTGTAACATAGCAAGCCTCTCCTCTGACTGCGTATCTCTGGCTCTGTACCACTGCTGTCAGTCCTCAAATTCAGCATGGACGTTTTCTTATCAACCTGTAATTTCTCTCTCTGCACTCACATTTTGTTTTTTGAGCAGGCTTTGTTAATAAACTGAAATTCTGAGAACTTGCTAATTATCTGCTCAGGAGTATAGTGATGACTGAATAACGTATGAGTTCACTGTTTTTATGAGGCTACTTGTTGCAGATACAAGTGGATGGTTATATTACCCTATGACTAAATGTTAAAATAAAATTTTCAAAAATAGAGAGTCAATAACATTGTTTTCTGTGAAAATTATAAATAAAAATATCTAATGAGAGCAAAAGCTGTTTTATATTGTTATACAATTTTAAAAGAGAATGAACACTATTTTAAAAGATTTTTATTTAATTCAATTAATTTTTTTAAATGTGCATTTTTTTTCGTATTTTTACCTACTGAACACAATATTTTAATGATTTGATATAATTAACCAAGAACTATATACATATATATATAATTTTTCCCATGCATATGGAAACAGTCTCAAAAAAACTTGTTGATAGTTAGAGTCAAAATATTTTGAGGTCACTATACCATAGTATCTTTTGCAGTCATAGTATATGTGATGGAACTTTTGATTTTGACTAAATATTTGGTGAAAATTTTAGTAGTGAACATTATCATGAAATTAAGAACTTTTTTCTAAGGGCAAGATGGAAGTGAAAGCCATAGTGAGTCTAAGGAATGAGCAGAATAGACATGAAGCATGGTTGAAAGGAGAAGGTATAGATCAAAATACTGTGAAGCTTTAAAACTTATAATCTTGCCTAGTAATGTATATAAGATTGAAATAAAAGATCAAGAGAATGACTCAAGACTAGTTACCTTCATTATTTGAAGAAAACAATTGAAGTTGATGATTAAGCCCTTGGGTGAGAAAAAAGGCTCTCTGTGAAGGTTAACTTTCTATTTCCTCAGGCACAGAGTCGGGGGAGGTTGTTAGTACGTATCACTGTCCACAGGTTACAATCATCCATAGGTTACAATCAACTCAGTAAATTTGAAGAGACACATCCAAACACCAGACATCTATTACAGACCTGACGAGACACCGAAGCAAAAATGTCAAGTAGGCAATAGAATATATAGGCCAGAAGTAGAGAGGAGATTCAGGGTAGGGGATATTTATTTGTTGGTTATGGCATTTTAGAAGATAATTAAAGTTGAATGTAGGCAGTAGATGAGGCTGCTTAGAGGATACAAGAACCTCAGGTCTAATTTTGGATTTGAAATTCAGGTAGCAGAGGGTGATGGGGACTGGGGAAAAATAGAGATGAAAGAAAACAAAAGAGTGAGGTAACATAAACCCAGACAAAAAACATAATATTTAAGAATGAAGAATGGATGAACAATATTAAATCCTGCTGAAAGTCAAATGATAACATTCACTGATGACGTGAAAGAGGTCAATCATAAAGTAATGGGGGGCAGAAAACAAATTGATGTGAGCTGAGCAGTGAGTAGGTGTTTAGGGAAGTGACACAGCAAGTTCTCTTTTAGAGAAAATGGTTTGGTGTGAAACAGTAAGAAAAGAGTGTCAGTCTAAATCAGAAGGGATTTATTTGAGAATTTATATTATCTAATGTACCATGTCAACTTATAACAGGTTAGATACAGAGTTGTGAAAGCTATTATAAAATGTGTGGGCAGTTTATGATTTGGGCATTACTGGCATATAATTGGTTATTCGTTTGTATGTGTATGTGCAGTCTGGTTGTTCTTAAGGAAGAATGTTTCATATTCTTAGTAAATATCTGATAATATTCAGGTCAGTAAATGCTACATGAAAAATAGCTCATCATACAGTGCAATTAATCTTCCTAAAATACTACAAACTTCTGTCTATGTATATCTCATTTGGGAGAGAGAATCAAGACTACGCAAGGATTGACTGTGTGCTTTCTTTATGTATGCAAATTTGGAGGATACTATTGTGATTTTTCTGGTATCTAGTAAGCCCCTTATTTTCCAATCTATTCTTTTGGCATTTGGAGAAATAGTAGACAAAAAGAAACTGTGTGCCTCCTATTTTATACCTACAGTATTTTTACTCTATATATTCCTTCTATTTATGGCTTCTATGTGGCATCTAGCTTCCTACCCAGGGTAGAGGAGAACTTCGGGTTGAGTAACCATAAGTTAGTGCAGTTATGTTTGGCTAGTAGTAGCAAAAATAGTGAATATGTTGTCCAAATGTTAGAAGAATTCTTTGGAAGAGAGAAAGGCAGTCAGCCAAACAGAGAAATTAATGTCATGCAGCAACAGGATGAAGTCAGCAGTGGGAGAAAATTCAGGTTCCATTTTGATCCTAGAGAATACTAGGAGGCTTGCTTATTTCAGATAACTAATGTTCTGCCCTCATTGCCCTGCCAACCAATCTGTTGGCATCCTCAGGTTGGTAATCACTAGAAATAACTGTTGAATTATTAAGTCTCCCAAAGAGAGATAGGCTGCATTTAACAACTGCTGTGAGATCATTGCATAACTAGATCCAACCCACACCTGCCCTTGTTATATGTGGGCTGTAGCAGGAAAAAAAGGGAGAGCAAGAACTGAAATCGAGTTGTAACTATTGGCAAGTTGGGCTAGAAAATAGGAGGAGGGAAAAAAGAGAATAAAGTTAGACTGAGAAGTTAAACATTATAAAATATTTTAGATAATGAGAAAAAGTTTGTAAAATTAATTCATTCATCTTTATCTCTACTATTTTAATAAAAGTAGGATTTTTTGAAAATAATGTCATTAATTTGAAAGTATTGTTTTTAAATCCCTTGAAAACTGTATTAAAAAATCAACATTCTTAAATAAGGTCTTTTCATGGACTGAGAGATCTCATTTATTACTTTGCAGATTGAATCACTGTTCCCCCAGAAATGAAATGAATAAAATGCCAATAATTATAGTAAGAGACTGTGAAGTGATTTTAAAATTTATTGAAAAGATACACAGCTTAAGAAGTTGTTTAAAGCAAGATATGACAGATAATATCGCATAGAGCTATGAGTTCTTAGGTACCCCAAGTTCTCATGGGAATGATTGGTAAGATGATAATTGACAGAGTGTGGACTTTACAGCTAAATTCTCCTTGCACCCTATTGTGCAACCGCAGCCATTTGACGGTTGCAGAGATCTGGCTGTGTGTCTACTCTCTTACAAGATGCAAGCAATTATTGAGAAAACTTATGATATCTAATGGGGAATAGGGCGAAGATATTGTTGTTTCCTGGGAGAATCTCTTCGTAGATGTAGGTGTCTTTCTGGTCACTGCTCCACAAAACAAAATGATATCAAATAATTAATGATGTAAAATATCTACTTCATGTTTATTAAAATATTAGATAAAAGTATTAATTACATTTTGTGTATCTTGTTTCCTAATTTTTATATATTTGATAATTAATATAGTTGGTAAAATATCTCATTTTGATTAAGATAATTGAAACCATATTTATGTGGTTAAAGGTGAAAAGTTAAAAACCCTATTTTCTTTTAATGTTAATAGCAGCTCCCAAGCATTGGCGTCAGTGGAGCTGGGCTCTGGAGCCACATTAATCGGCTTCCACTTTTCTTTGAGATTAAGAGATTGGAAAACCTAAAATTATGTTACCAGACTCACTTGTATTTAGGCTTCTGGATTTTAATTATTTTTTGGAAAATTAATATAACTGTAAGAGATTTAGAAGGCAAAATGGAGGAGACAGAAACCAACTTCCTGCTGTGGGTGTAGCCAGCAAGCAGTTTAGAAACGTTATTTAGAAGCAGGTGTCAATGCTTATGTTTTATTTATTTTCAAAAAGTAATCCATTTATACTACATTTTAAAATTTATTTGCATAGAATTAATTCCTTGAGTCTTCTATTTCTTTTCTCTGGGTTACAACTTTAAAAGTTTATGGTACAAAAGCTGTGCTTTTTCTTCTTGATGAGAAGTAGTACTGATTAGCTTTTTTGTTTGCTTTAATGTCTGTTTAATGATCATTGATTATTTTGTGGTCCCTTTCACCAGGGTTTGAGGAATAAGTTCCTGTAGTCTCATTATTATTTTTCTGCTATATTATCCTATCTCCTGGGTGCATTCAACTTTTACAGGTGGCAGCTAGTGCAAGGGAAAATGATCCACACAACAGGCAGCCCTCAGCTTAATAGATTGTTTACAGGAACGACCAAAACTGAAGAAAGATCTCTGTCATCTGGCAGTCCTTTCCACCCCAGTCAATAATGGTCAACAGTTGAGGCAACATTTATACACAAAGATTCATCTACATTGGCTACATTGAGGGACACCAGAGATCTGAGATATGCAAGTATTCCCCAGAGATTATCATGCTTGAGAAAATTCTTTGTATTTACACAGATCTTTCTCATTTTGATTACATTTTTTCCTACTGAACAAATCCCTCTCAACTACTCCCCAGAACTTCCTCCAAGCCATTAGAGCATGGATTTCATCAGCTACTTGCTAGTTACTCTTTACTTTCATTTGCTTATTGTTTTTCACATGCAATGGAATTATTATAAGGTTATGGTGGGCATGGGATTGAAAGGAGGATGAATTGTAACTATTAATGGTGTCTGTTAAGTGGTGTTTCAACCAGGATCTCTTCATTTGACAGAAATTCCTCAGTGTTCTTGGCTCATCCCATCTGTATGGTAACATGATTTAGCAACTCTGTAGTCTCTGTCTCCTTATCTAGTTGGATTTTCTTAAGGTTTCCCCAAATTTACTAGTTCAACATCCAGAAGATTTCTCAGTCCTTAGTCCAAATAATTTTATTAGTTTATAAAATAAATTTTTAATAACTCCTCTAGAGTTTTCTTATGATAAAAACTAAACGCTATATACTTCTTTCCTATCAGTGTTCAAAATGTGAATATATGAAAATAAAAACAACTTTTTAATCTCTTAGCATAAATTAATATTTTCCTTACTGAATTCTTTTTATCACCTTCCTAAATCATCATGTTTTATGTGACATATGATGTAATTGGGATGTAGACTTAGAAGAGGTTAATAGTCATGATTTACAGGATTTACAGGATTGAAAAACCAAAAAAAGTCACATAACATTTTGTAATTCACAAATGCATCACCAAGCAATCTGATACTTTTTTCTTATAAGATCTATTGCAGAGAGAATTCTTGATTTAATAGAAGAAGCTTCATGAATAAAGGCAAATAAGTGCTTTGTGATACAAAGTAAAACCATGAAGCATGGCATCCTTGAATATGAAATTCCCTTTATGAAAGTTCTATTTTTTCACAAGCAGTCCTCAGAATTGAGTAGCATTTAGGCTTTTGTATGTAGAGTTCAGATATTTCATGAATTCAAGGACCCGACTTGTGAATATTAAGAATGCAGTAAAAATAATAGAAATAAATTATTATGGAGAAGCAAGGAACATAGATCTAGGTGGGGTTTTTAAGAACAAAGACTGAAATATGTTATTACATTTAGAAAGAACTGTTGCTTGAAATCTCGTATTAAGATGTGTTCATTCAGGTGCCAAGAGCTATTCCTTGATGGATTGCAGTACAAAGGAGAAAAAAGAAGAGGAAGGTACGGTACTACATATGTTACCAAACTCATTTCACCTGTAAAAGGAAGAATATTGATTTCATTCATCTCACTTAGTTGGGAGTCTGACTTAAGAAAAATTCAAGTTCATTGATGTCAACTCCAGAGCTGACAGGATTGTACTGAGAACAGAAAGAAAAGTGAACAGGAAAATGATAAATGTAACTTCATTAAGAAAATTTAAAAACACTATTTTTCTTTATGAGATGGCAGCAAAGGAGCTGCAGATTCTGGCTGTATCTTTAATCTATGGTGACCTTTATGACATTTGTGATCTATAGGCTTTAAATTATGTGTGTATGTTTGTATGTGTACATTTTTCAAGAACATTCAGGACACACAAGTCAATAAAACTACTGCATAAATTTTTTTTCCTGAATTCTACTTGTTCGTTTGTGTGTATTTGTGCTTTGAAAATAATAAGAAACTTTATAAAAAGAATGCAATAAATATAATATTTAGCTTTTGCACTTTTCAATTAAAATGGTAAATTTCACGTACTGAATTTTACTCTTCTACTGTTTTTATTATACTTTTAAATTTATTTTTTCTATCAAAGAAGATATCACCATTGCTGCCTGTGAGTATTAAAAACATACTGTGATTCTTTAACTCTTCCATCCATTAATTTGGCATTATTTATTGTCTTCCACATGTAAGTTATTTATCACATTAGATACTATGAGGGACATAAAGATGGATTAAACCTAAAAATATCTTTAATAAGATTATAGAATACTGCCTTCATCTGATATTTGAGAGATTGTATTTTCTGGCAAGAAAATTTTCCTAAATTTGGATAGTGGGCACTCTCCTTAGAAAGAAAGACTACTGTTCTTGGTCCAATAGGAGTTATGCCATACAGAACAGGAAAACATGATTTGCTACTCAGGTCAGAGCCAGGTCCACCCAAAAGCCAAAAAATGGTTATTTAGAACTCCTGGAATATTTTTGGAATATAGTACTGTGTGAATGCTGTGCAATTCACTGGGAAGAAGTGGAACTTTCAAGTAGAATAATTGTCTTGACCTTATCTGCCGTTCAACACACTCATTTACATATTGTGCAAGAGTGAGCCCTGTAATCTCCATCAGAACCAGAGTTTGGGAGTCAGAATAGTAGAAGGGTACATGAGTTAAGATTAACAGAGTTTGTGAATGGGGGAGAGACTACTTGAAAGATTGGATTGCAAGAAGCCAATTAAAAATGCATTACTTATATCCTGTGGCCTATAAACAATTATAAAACATGAAGTATTTTTAGCAGTTTAAATGCTGTAGGTGGATTTTTTTTTAATTTGACAAATTGAGCAAGGTACAATACTTTCTAATTTGATTTAAATTCTTCTGAATGATTTTTTCTAAATATTTATACAAAGATAAAGGTAAAACTCCATTAAGTGGCTAAGCATGGCTGGGTTCATTAAGTTATTTTCTTTGCCTATTTTGTACAGAGTAATTAGTAGAGGCTATGAGCAATGAGCTCCAAGTGAGGAAGGTGTGAATGACTGGAAGGTGGCTAAGGAAATAAACTTCAAGCTGAATTCTATGCAACTTGTATGTGTCCATGGCAGCCTTCTGTTTTGCGGTAGTAGGAACTGTGTAATGGAGAGAAGAAACTTAATTTCATCAAAAGGGTAAGAAAAGCCTAAAGCACTGTATAGTTAAATAAAGACAAGAAGGATGTGGTAAATTGCTTATTTTAGATAAACTTCGATCAGCAGGGCAATTAGGGAGAGCAAATAATTAAAATGGAATGTTGAGGTGTTAAGCTTTTCTACCTAGACACCTAGAGGTGAAATGCTGCGGCTGAAAGAATAGAGCCCAAAAATGTTTGAGCCCAGTTAAAAATTTGGGCTAAATTTGCATCGTAGATCAGGAGACTTTCAGATCAAAATTAAGTAGTGGTAGGAAACAATTCAGATATATAAAAAGCAGAATATTTAATTCTAATATATATTTATGGTTTTTCCCTTTGTCATTTTTCTTTAAATTACTATTTAATCCATTATATATCATGGGTGGTTTGATGATTTTGATATTTTATCTTTTAACGATAACCAATACCAACTGAGTCCCATGATAACCCATCTGAAGCCTGGCACACCTACACAATTGGGCAGATGAAAATACCCTGTCCTAATTTTACAAAAATATTGGGAAGATGAAGTAATTTTTTCAGGAAAATATTTTGGAGGAGAGACAAAATAAACATTAAGCAGTTAACTGCTAACTTCAAAAAGCAGTTAAGTCTACCAAAGTCGTTGTTTTCTTTTGCGGGACACAATGTTCCAGAACATTCTGTCGAATAGGAACTCCCTTAACGCAAGTTAAACAAGATGCTAGTTGCTTTGCTTGAATAGTAATCTATTTAATTGAACATGTTGAGCTACAAACTGGTGACTAAATGTTTAGTTATCTCTTTTGTGCTAGTTGAGTCACTTTATTTGTTCCCCTACTCAGACCAAGAGAAATACATGAAAGGTGTTTGTTTAACACAATTGGCTTCTCCTTGCCTTCCTCAAGCACATCAGTCCAGAAAACCCAGGGAGAAGATGTTGTTTTAAAATGTAATGTAGTGGGAAATTTTGAATTCCCAAAGAACAGCAGATATTATAATGTGGTAAATGAAAAAAAAATTATATAAAGCTCCTTTGACAATTGAACCTCACCCCAACCTCACTTACCTCTCCTCTTGTCCCTTATTCTATGCAGCAACTTGAATAAGGCTTTACTTCAGGTTCCTTAACAGATAGGAAATGTTTTGTAATTTAGTGTTAGTGTCAAAATAGAAAATCTATTTTTTTGAATGCTCCAAGATTATTTATTTGTTACTATTCACATGTTTTTGCAATTGTGTTTTTTTCCTTTCTCCTTTTTTAAAGGATCTTCTCCTTCCCCACAGTTTTATATAAAGAACCTCTACAGTTTCATTTTTTAAAGTTTTCATTTCTTTTTAAAAATTGTACCTGCTAAAAGCTTTGTTGTGAGCTATAAAACTAATTCCAAAGAGTTGACAAAAATTTCACAGGTAAAGTGGCTGAGATCTTAACAATTTTATTCTAGGAAAAATAGCTCCTTCAAGTAGTGGTCTGACTATTTACACCTTTAGAGAAAAATCTTTATCTCATTGTCAAACTAACTTTGAGAAAGGATCTATGTTTTTTAGGAAGTCATTCTGGGGGCTGTGTGAAAATACTGAGTTTCTACAATATGCTTTTTACTCTTATTAAGGATAAAAGGTGACTTTTAAACATTTTTTTCTATGCACACTCTTCCTATTTGTAAAACAGTAATCTCAGATTCTAGCGAAGAAGATTTTACTATATTATGTTCTTTTCAATAAAGGGTGGCAAGTGAGATTTACAGGAAAATAGAACTTTGCAAAAGGGTTCAAAGGTGTTTATTCTTATAACATGCTAGAATGACTAGAAGGAGAATTTACTCAAACTCTGTCTTCCATTCCCTCATTTAATAACACAGGGATGGCCAGTTGTGGTGGCTCACGCCTGTAATCCCAGCACTTTGGGAGGCCAAGGCAGACGGATCACAAGGCCAAGAGATTGAGACCATCCTGGCTAACATGGTGAAACATTGTCTCTACTAAAAATACAAAAAAAAAATAATAATAATTAGTCAGGCATGGTGGCACACGCCTGTAGTCCCAGCCGCTTAGGAGGCTGAGGCAGGAGAATCACTTGAATCCCGGAGGGGGAGGTTGCAGTGAGCTGAGATTGCGCCACTGCACTCCAGCCCAGGCGACAGAGTGAGACTCTGCCTCAAAAACAAAAACAAACAATAGTAATAATAATAATACAGGGAACTAGGATATATGTAGCCTCATATGGAAAAAAGGTATTAGAAAAGATGTCACACTACTTTAAAAGTACGTTATCATTGTACTTAGGCATTCTTTCATTGGTGATCAGCCTTATGCAATAATTTAGGAATTACATAAGGTGATTTGAATCACATAGAATTTGCTACCATCAGTTTACAATTTTGTGCTCGCTTTAAGTAATATTTAAATTGGTTAAAATTGATTATTCCATTGTGATTTTTCAGGTCATGGCTGATGTAATTAAGATTAGTATTGAAAAAGATGGCAGTTTTTTGAATGGGATAAAAAGCACTGATTCTATCCTTTCTATACTCTGCAGAAAGTCAGTGAGGTAGGGAAGTGGGTGAGGAAATAAAACAAGGAGCAATAAAGAGAAATATATCAAAATTAATAGGAAAAAACTTAAGCATCTCATCTATTTTCATAACGTTCATATACTACGGGCACAGCCTGAGTTTGTATTAAGTGCATTACAAGGTACTCAGTACAACACCTTGAAAACAGGAAGGTAAATCCAAGTTTTGATTAAGTATATTGGTAGGTAGTGTTAAAAAAAAGCTTCAGACGAGTTAATTTTGATGGAGTTTAATTGAGTAAAAAGGAAACAATTCGTGAATCGAGCAGCCTCCAGAATCACAGCAGATTCAGAGAGACTCCAGGGGTGGCTCGTGGTCTGAACAAATGTACAGACAAAAAAGGTAAAGTGACATACAGGAATCAGAAGTGAGGTACAGAAACAGTGAGATTGATTACAGCTCGGTGCTTGCCTTATTTGAAGGCAGTTTGAACATTCAGCAGTCTATGAGTGGTTGAAGTATGGCCGCTGGAATTGGCCAACACTCAGCTGTTCTTACAGGTGCACACTATTAAGTTAGGTTTTCAATTTTGTCGGTCTATTAAGCTAGGTTATGGTTCGTCCACAAGAACTCAAATATAGAAGTATGAAGTCCTTCTTAGGACATATTTAGTTTGCTTTAAAAGTAGAAAAATTTTGGAAAGCAGAAAAGTTATAAAAATATTCTTTTCTTTTTACTTTCATCTTCTTTATGACAGTGTAAGACTGACTCTTGCCTCTATCTTGTGATTGAATCACATTAATAATATATTTTAAAATATATTAATCCAATGTGACAGAACTACTGATATTACGGGAAACTGAATAAACTTATAAGATAATACACATCTTGTTAAGTAGGTAGGAATAGAAGAATTTTTTAGCCTCAAAATATGTTTGATGTAACTTACATGTGAAACTCAACATAGCATTTTCACTAACATCTCACGATATTCATAGAAATAAAATTTTTATGTAGTGAAATTTTAAGCTTAAAGTTTAATTTTTACTTAAAATAGATTTAAAATAACATTTTACAGTGATAGGCAATTTCTCCTGATAATAGTTTCTTTGTAATTTTATCAAGTTATTATAAATGATCTCTACTGAGGCATGTCTCCATAAATTACCAGAAGTTAAAGATAGAGAAAAAATACCGTGGAAATTTGAGGAAACTAATTGGTCACTATTCCTAGGAAGACTAAATTAGATTGGTTTTGTACTTTATATACCCCAACAGCAAAACATTGTCTATGACTTCTTCAGTAAAATAAAGGATGCTCTAAGAATTGTTTAACCAACCAAATTTTTGCTCAGAGTTAAAACAGGAAGGAAACATTTTCAAACATGTAAGAATTCAGAAACAATAACAGCACAAACTCTTCGTAGGAAAACAAGGTGATTAAAAAAAAAAAGGAAATTTAGCTTACCAGGAGATGAATTTAAAACCTGTGGAGGAAGGGACTGGGTGTAAGAAGTGAATTATTTCAATTCATAACAATTGTGACAATTATGGCTACAACAGACAATGTAAATATTCTAAATCTTGACAATATAGAAATAATATGATAAAATTGGGAAGTGACAGTGATATATATCTAAATTTTCAAGATTAAAATACCATATTTCACTGTTAATGCTACAGATTAAAAAGATCATACTTTTTCCACATTACCAGAAAGAAGTTTTTTAAACAACAAAACAAATATGATACAAACCAATTACAAATCACATTATATAAAAGTCAAAAACACCGACAGAACATAAAAACAAAATATAACAAAGTAATATGATGGAATTCAGATAAAATTTCATATCAGTAAGTATTTTATTAAAAATGACTTTCAGATGGTATAATAATAATATCTCTTTATGTGCTGTATATGAGATACATTAGAAATAAAAATGGAAAGTTAAATGGAGTCTGTGAATCTTTATGTACCAAGTAATATGCCATGAATATTAACAAAACAAAAGCCATGAGAAACAACATAAAATAATAGATAGTAACATAAATATAATTGAAACATCAATTTATCTTATATCTGAGGAATGAAATCACAAAAGAAGCCTATAATTAATGGGAAAATTACTGTAATTAATCAGCTAGATTTAAATAATATAAATGAATTCTACAGTTGGAGAGAAAGAGAGACAGAATCACACACACAAAAAAAACACACACAATTGATCCTATACAAAGAGCGGAGAAAACTTTAATAATTTTCAAAATGAAGAAGTTGTACAAAACAAGTTTTTGGAAGTCAAAATCAATACAGTTTAAAGTGATACTATAAAACAAGGATATAAAGAAAAAATAATTCCAAATGGAAATTTAAAAAGAAAAACAATTCTTCCTTTCAGAAATCTCTGAGGTAAAGAAAAATAAATTATTATTGTCATATTATAGAGAGAATTAAAAAATGAAAACTTAAAACTCCATGTTTTAAAACCTAGGGAATACAGCTAAAGTGAGGCTCAAAGAAAGAATCACAGCCAAGCACCTCTATTATTAAACAAGAAAGGCTACTTTATGTACTAAATATGTTCTTTCAAACAAAATAAGCCAAAGGCTATAAATGAAAAATAAATATAAAGATAAAAAGCACAAGTTAATGGATTAAAACATGGAAAAGCATAAGAAATAATAACTACTCGAGCTAGATTTTTGGCTAAAAAAACCCACTGACTCAGTTAATCAAAGTAGAATAAATAAAGAACAAAAACTTAAAATGGAAAAATCAGCCAATTTGTGGTCAGTTAATATTAGTTAACTGGATAAATGAGTAAAGTTCAATTTTATGGATTCTTTTCTTAAATTTATTCAAATACAGATAAGTTGCATCAAATCTGGCTTTATGTGAACTGTGGCTATAAGTGAATTTAAATTTTTCTTTTTATCTTTAGTCACAATTATTTTTATGCACTCTACTCATGTAGCACTACATGAAATTTTGTATTAAGCCTGTCAATTGTTGATTCATAATCTACCTTGATTGGGTCAGGTGCTTCTTCTCCATGGTCATTAACCTAAGTTGAATTATGGCGTAGACTTCCAGATTTGTTTTATTGTCTTCAAAACAGCCATTAGAGCAATTTTCCTTCCATTGAATTGCTTTGATTTACACGTCTAGGCTTTACCCCACTTCCTATCCCTAAATGTAGAAGCTTAACCCAATAGCAATTTGTTATTTCTCATATCTTTGAGTTGGCTGGGCTCATCTGTTGGTCTTGGCTCAACTCATCTGATTTTAGCTGCATTTTCTCATATGTATCATTAAATACAGGTGTGTTTTTCAGATACAGGAACATGTGAAGAGTTAGGGCTATTAGTACAACCAATTAACCACAGACATATTGCATGGTAGGCTATGAGGAGAGGTATTTCTTACATTTGGTGGATGTTCAAAGGTGGTAATAAGAACTATGAAAGTTTTGAGTATGTGTCTCTAGGTTAAGAGGAGTAGTATTCACTTCAGAGTGGCAGAAGTGAGATATATTTGAACACACTATGAGTATAAAGTATTTAAGGTAGAGAATGATAATCTTAAAATTGATATAAATAATAGAAAATCTACTGTAGACCTTAAGGCAGCGTAGCAAAAGTAATAGAATACACATTATTTTATAGTGGCAAAGTAATAGATTGGAGGAAAGGTCACTGTAGAGGTGGAAAGGTAGCTGCTGTCGTTAATTTGAGAGAAAATGAGTTACAGGAAAAGGGAAATAAGCAAACAATTAGAATTCATGCTCCGTTCATACATTATTTTTATTCAGCCTTAGTAGTTTCCTTAAAGGCATGGTGAAATGAAATATTTATTATAATTGTTTTTTAACCTGAGTATATCTTTCATTCAAGTTTTACTGCCAAAGGTGGGATTTGCAAGCAAAATGAATAATTATTGTATCTCATTTCTAATAGCTTTTACCTATTTTCTTCCTAGTAGCTTCCTAGATGTATAATCCTCTGGGAATTTGTCTAACTAGCTCTGGGTTGCGTGGCCTTTATTACTGCCTGCTCAACAGAGGTCATCTCTTCCATAGCTTAGATTCTTTTAGTTGAATAGTGGCCATGGGGAGAAAAGAGGAAAGGATATTAAAACCACAATACCTTTTCTATCTTCTAATACCGCAGTACTTAATGGCAAAGACATGAGATTTTTATGCATAGAATTTGGGATTTTTGCCAAAAATATCAACTCCGTCCACTCCTAAATGATCTAAAGACAAATTATGCACATGCTTTGAAAAATAAAATGAAAACAAATATCACTATATTTTATTATATAACATTAAAATCTGCAACTAAACTAATTGCTTCTAGAATATAGACCTCTTGCCCTATATATCATTATTAGAATCTTGGCTCTGGAATATTTATAGAATCAGAACAATTCCTTTAGTGAAATCATAAGCATAATGCTATTATATATAGTAACAACTTTTTATCTCTCCTTGTTCATATTGCAGGCTACTCTGGGAGTGTGTACATATATTTTAGTGGAAAAAAAAAGATAGTAATTGAAAAATTCACATGAGGATTACTACATGCTTACTTTATTTGATATGATTAAGGTACATAAACTTTATTAAAATGTTGACACAGTTTAAAACATAAAAAAGTGATACTGCCTCTGTTCCATTAACATAACTCAATTTTTTTTGCATTCTTTTGGTTGCTAATATATATATATATACACATATTTTTTTGAGACAGAGTCTCACTCTACCACCAGGCGCCAGGCTGGAGTGCAGTGGCGCGACCTCGGCTCACTGCAACCTCTGCCTCCCGAGTTCAAGCAATTCTCCTGCCTCAGCCTCCCGAGTAGCTGGGACTACAGGTGAGCGCCACCACGCCCAGCTAATTTTTTTGTACTTTTAGTAGAGACGGGGTTTCACCATGTTGGCCAGGATGGTCTCAATCTCTTGACCTCGTGATCTGCCCGCCTCGGCCTCCCAAAGTGCTGGGATTACAGGCATGAGCCACCAGCTAATATTTCATAATTAAAATCTGTTTTATATTTATACTATTTCAAAGGGTAGATAGACATCCTTGGACATTATCTGTCAGCTTGTAGGATGGGATTGAAAATTTAATTCTTTCTTTTTTTTAAACTTGAATGGACAATTTCACAGTTTTGATTTTTTTTGTAACATGCTCAATACAATGGCTCTTTGATCTGCAAAAGGTATTGAAAGAATAACTTTAAAGACATAAGCTCACAATGTATTCACACTTTTGTTTTAAAAATGTGAATCATTACTGGGTGACTAAAGAAGTAGGTGACTGATAAAGGTATATATTTTTTTCTTTTTAAAATGGTACCAAATGTGGTAGTTACAATTTTATAATGGTTTCTTTGTTTTCGAAACTAAGCTAGGGAAGACTCTCATAGACACTGTGAATAGTTCGGGGAATAACATGTCAGATTCATGTGCCAACTTGAAATGAGGACTACTGAAATAAAATCATAATTTTGATTTCTTCATGTTTGATGTAGCGTTACACTATTTCAATTAAATCACTTCCATGCTCATTCATAAAAAAACTCCAAAACTTACATTTAATAAAAATTAATATTATATCACATGCATTTTTATAGTTCATTTAAACACATCTATTATGTCATTAAATATTTATTTATAATGAAATGGCTTATTAATTAGTTAAGAGCATAAATATTCTATAATACCTAAAAATATATATTATCCATTTAAAGCTATATAAATATTAATATACCTTGAGATAAAAGGAAGGTGAGATATGAGGTAGCACATCTTTGTTCAATGCATAATATTTTCCTGAAAATTTTGAAAACAAAGGTACTGAATTATACATTTTATAATAATTAAAAGACTAAAAGAACATTTATTTATTTTCATCTATACTTTCTCCGCCAAAAGTAATTTATGTTGAATGTATTTGGAAAACATTTGTTTTTCTATGTTGTTAAACAATTAACATTCCTGTAAATTGAAGATAAATAATATAGTAAAATATAGAACATAACGGCAGAGCTATATCATCTTATAGAAAGTCATTCCGATGAGTACAGTAAAAACAGTTTAGCAATGTATTAAACTTATTGCTGATTATTGATTACAAATTATGTGTTAAGTTACCACTCTAATTGTTTAAAACGATTTGTTGAAAATAGTCAACACAACTCTGTACAGTATCAAGATTTCTGGAAAATAGAAGTCATCTTTGTAGAAGCAACTAATTATTTCCACATTACAAAGCAGCAATTCTCAAACTTCAGTATGCATCAGAATCACGTGGAAGACTTATTAAAACAAGCTGGCCCAGAATCACATTTTGAGAGCCACTGGTAAAGGGCAATTATAATATTGATAATCATTACATGTGAAGTTTTGAAAATGTAGGTTAATCCCCAGAGATTCTGGTTCAGTGTGTCTAGATACCAAATGTTCATCTGATTATGCTAGTAGTCCTGGAAACCATATTGAGAAACACAATCACAGAGATTAGATAAAATAAATTTATTCTCTACCATTTGGTCAAAAGGTAGATAATAAAGAAATATTGAACCAATTCAACAGATTTTGAATGTTTTCATTTTGCGACATCAAATTTTGCAGGGTTTTAAGCATTTCATGAATTGGTGGGAAGATGCAGCACTTACTTATTGGAGATTTAATTAGCTTCAGGTCCAGACACTTAAAGGATGTGAGCTGACTACACAAAAGAGAAGCAAAGTCTCCCTAGATCAGAATGACTTTCCCCTGGATCCTGGGTTCTCTAAAATAGAGTCCCACAGATTTGTGAAAAGAGCAGATTTTTAAAAATTCAGAACTTACTTGACCACAATTATGGGAGAATTTAATGAATAATCCATGTGCTTCTCCTTCAAGATGTGCTTACATATTTTATGGTTTTCTTATTCTTTTTTAAAATTCAAATTTATTTTCCAAATTTTAATCCACTCAGTTTCAGCTCTGACACATTTCAGCTTGAAAGTCATCACTTCCATCTTTACAACATGAAAAAAGCTGAACAAACTGAAAATCAACTTTTCTTGGGCCCACTAGAGAAGTTATATCAAAAGACAACTACTACACCAAAATATGGAGAAAAAGGTGAATCCAGACAGTCACAGGTGAGATCTACCTACCTGGAGCAGAGCTGCTGGAGCCATAAGCTGGTAGGAAATTTTAAGTGGTAATTTTGATAAATTTCTTCAGGTTGAGTATGGACTGCCTTGAAGGTGAGAGAACCCTGGAAGCTAGTGCATATTAGCTTGAAAGTCTTATGGAGCACACCATAATTTTGCAGATTTTCCCTTTAGGAATCATGCCAGGTTCTAATTGTAAAGAGTCAAGATATATTCCCTAGTAGCTCTGGCAAGAGTAGAGGAGATGGTGAAACTCCATCTATACTAAAAATACAAAAAATTAGCCAGGTATGATGGTGCACACCTGTGATTCCAGCTACTTGGGAGGCTGAGGCACAAGAATCACTTGAACCTTGGAGGCAGAGGTTGCAGTGAGCAGAGATGGCGCCACTGCACTCCAGCCTGAACAACAGAGCAAGACTCTTTCTCTCTCTCTTTCTAAAATATACAGGTCATAATATAATTCAGAAAAATTTATGTGTTCATACCTGTATCCTTTTTAATAAAACCAACTTCATTATCAATTGATATAATTCATTTCCTGATAATAGAAACTGGCTTGTGATGCTTGAACTAATTTTAGCATCAGCAAGGGGTGAAAGCAGTGATTCTGCTTAGGATTCCTGAATGATAGTGATGTCAAAGTGCTCTCATATCCCAAAAGGCTCATTTTCTTGAAATTCACCTAACACTTTTGATCACGAGTGATTTTGATCCTGAGTTTGGTCCAAGTGCAACCATCTCAAATCTATTTTCCTGCTAGTTCTATTGAAGCAGAAAGAATGTGGGTCTTCAGATGTTCTATGTAATCCATCTGTGATAGTTTAGACTAGAGGTTTCAATCTCTTGTTCCATCCCTTTATATTATTTCTCATGTTGCTCTGCAATGCCTTCAGTTTTTAGCAGAGTATATTCCCTGCTCTGTTGGTCATGTGATTTGCTTGGCCATGCATTTTGCTTGGCCAGTGGAATGTGGATAAAAGCATAGTATGTTGAATTTTAGCTGAGATATTAATAGATATCAATTGTTTGTGCTTACCTTCTTTGTTTCTGTGATTACCATGAAAATCACATGCTCTAAGTGGCTACTATGCCATCAATCTGGGCTTCAGGATGTGAGACAAATGGAGTACACCTGGACCCATCAAAGCCTGGAGTCCAGCCTGTCCCAACTGAGATCAGTCTAGATTATTGAAACTTCAGATAACCTGCAGAATTCATGGTTCTAAAAAATAGATGTTAGTTTATGTCATTAAGATATTAATTTTTTTTACATAGAACTAATATACACTTTTTGGTTCTTATATTCAAACCTATAAAAGTAATAATGAAATGTTTTATATAAGTATATATTTTTAACCCGAAGAGGGACAAATAATTTATGCTTTGTGATTCTTTAATTATTCTGATTATGTGCTCACTATTCTCACTGCACTCACTATAAAAGAAGTCTCTGTTATACTAAAGTGATAGAATCTTTAATATGGCTGGATTAGCCTATGCTTAATCCACTGAATCTGTGAAAAGCAGTGAAACTAGTAAAACTGGCTATGTAACTAGTTAGGTGTTAGATTGAATAAATTCAGTCAAAATGTGAGGTGATCTTACCTGCAGAGGAAGAATCATATTCCCAATAATTTATTACTCTTTTTCAGCTAAGCCTTTGGTTAAAAATGGACACATTTAATAGGATATTTTAGTATTTACATATATGCAGATGATTGTATTACTCAGATATTTTATTTATTCATCTGCTATCTTTCATTTTTTTCATAAAAACTCTTGTTCTTAATGCTTTGCTATGCAGAAAGTTTTTCTCTCTTTTCTTACTGTACTCCTCATACTGAAGTTCCTTATTCTCTATTCTTTAATATGTTCTTTTTTAATTTATATGTTTTGTGTGATTGTAGTGTATCATATATTTTTGCTTCTAATCCTGATTATTTTATTTTCTTTACAGCTGTCTGGGAATTGCAGGAATAGTCTTTTCAAACTTTTCTCAGTTCCTGGTTCCCATCGTGTGCTCAATAAATGTTGATTGAATGAGTGCTGATGATCTAACCAAGAAACCATCATCTTGTCTAAGCTCTTTTTTTTTCTCAAAATTGCTTATGACTGAAAACAAAAGTCAAGAGCAGAAGCTGTTTCCTAAAGTTTGTGTGTGATTCAGCAGGCTTGAGATTCATCTAGGCTCATCCCAGGACATCCGAGTCTTAACAGCTGACACTCAGCTCAGGCAGGATTGGCAGGCTCTGTGAAGGACCACTGGTACCTTTTCTCCAGAGTTAAACTCCCCAGTTGTCAAAGCAGAGCCCTAACATGAATGACATTTTTCTTGCTGATTGTTAGTTTAGCAGAGAACTCCAACACTGTCATATCATCTAATTTCTTTACTATTGACTTCCACTTTTAACCTGGAATTATAATCTCTAACAAGCAGAGGACTTCTTCATTTCTAAGAATCCTTGTAAACTCAATGACTTCTTAACTTATTAGATCAGGTGTTTGGAGTAAAACTAAGTATCTCAGGAAATATTTACTAAGAGAAGCTGCTGATAAAAAGTTAAACTATTATAAAAATAAATCTATAACAAACATTCATTCCTAGCATCCCAACCTATACTCATAATAGTGAAAATATGAATCAAGACAAAAATATTTAATTTACATCAAAGCAATTGTTTTGTTTTATATTAATACAGGTATTTAAAATAAGAACCTCTTATCACAAAACTCTAAAATAATGTTGTCTACACAGATTGTTGAGGCACTGTCTTGTTTTATTCTTAAGAATTTGGGATCAAAATTAGTAAAAGAAAAGTTTTTTAGGCCAAACCATCTATGGTAAATAGTCCTTTTAATCATCACATATCCATTAAATGTTTAGGACCTGACCTTTGTGGAATCATAGCGAACCAAAACCTTTTTGGTATATTCATTGAATGACTCCCAGGGAGAGCCTGAGGAGCTGAAATGCCAGCTTATCTTGTGAAATATCAGACTTGAAAGCGAGGCTTGCACACCTGCCATGCGGCATTAGCAGGAGCAACTGAATCAGCAGCCCAGAGTATGTAAAAACAGAGGCTCATTCAAACCCTCTATTCCACCTAAAACAGTATTGAATTTCATCTCCCCCTGAAGCATTTGGGGCTTTATTCTTTATTCAGGGCTTACTTCTCCTGCACACTGAACCAGCAATTCTTTCTGTCTATGTCAATATCTTAATTCTTTCTCTTCTTAATTAAATCAATGGCAAGTAGGTGGTTCTTTTCATTTTTCATAGTTATTCCTCAGACTTTTAAGATGCAATAGCCTGTGTGAGGACATAAAGAATAAAAATATGACAAAAATTAGGTAATAGAAAGATAAAAATACCAAAAACAGAATTCTTTTGCTTATTCATGGTTCATCTATTCAACAAATAATTTTTGAGTACTTAGTATATATAGGCATTGTGCTAGGCTCCAATGACGTAACAACAAACAATATATTTAAAAATGAATGGGGAAGGAAGGGAGAGAAAGTAAGATATAAGAACAGAGATAAGAGGTAATGGTAAAAAATATACTTTTATATCTCTATTTATGTCTAATAACTGTGTTTTCTTTTCATTACTTATCATTGCCACATATTTTTACCTCTCTATTTTAAATGGTGAGGTCCATATATTCCCAGGAAGTATCTCTGTGCAGAATGATTGCTTTATATTTCAGTAGTTGAGCTCAGAAAGCAAATGTTTTGAAATTAATTCAAGTTCGAATATGATTCACTTAAATATATGCGACATTTGAAATCAGACTGATTTCATCATTGGATTCACTGATCAGACACTGAAAAGTAACTTATTGTTGGATACTTTCCTAACGCTTAATTTTTATGAGATTTTTTAGTTAATGGTCTCATTGGAATAGTCTATTTTCTGTGATGTCACATACAGAAGAATTAGCTCATACCCTATTGTATAGAAGAAGCACCTACTAAAGAAAAACTTACAGAATCCCTGAAGTTGAGAATAAAGAAGACTGGGGAATGTACTTTCTCATATAATTTATGCTAATTTAACAACCCAGAAGTCTCTGATTAACGCAGTAGGAGCATGCTGATTTTAATACTTCTTATTCAAAAAACTAGTAATCATTTGATACATGCTCAGCTATAATGAAATGTTCTAAAGGACTTCCTAAAGCTTCTCAAGAGAGAAACTGATTTTGTAAACCTCCAAAGTAAAATTGTACAGGTTTGGAGAAATGCCATATGAAGAATGCTAATGACTGTTTTGTGGCCATTGTTTCAGCAGTCATCAATTCTTTGCGTGATAAACTCAAGGGTGACTTCCAATAGTCTCCTCCCCTTCCTTTGTATAATCCCTACCCCTTGAGTACAGGCACAGCTTGTGATTTGTTTCCAGCCAGTAGCATATGGCAAAAGTGATGGGATGCCATTCCGTTGATTAGATTATATTATGTAAGTCTTAGAAGACTGGACACTCTCTCCTGATAGCCTTAAAGAAGCAAGCTGCTCTAATATGAACAGCCTAAGAGCAGGGACACGTAGCAGGGACCTAAGGGTGGCTTTGAGGAGCTGAAGCTGTTATAGCCATACCACCACAGGAAATAAATTATACCAACATCCACGTTTAATCTGTTGCAATGCATTGTTTTGGTTGAAGTATATTAAGCAAGATTTTCTTTTACATTCTCACAGTTGAAAAATGTAGGATTATTTTCAAAACTTTTTCTTGATACCACCATTTGGAACTGCTAGGTTCGTAAAAGTTAGTTGCAATATGCAATCAGAAACTATATGAATGAATTTTGTACTCTGTGACATTAAAGTCTTTTGGCTCTTATTGATTTTTTTTGAGACAAGGTATTGCCCAGGCTGGAGGGGAGTGGTACAGTGATGTGCTCATAGCTTACTGCAGCCTTGAACTTCTGGTTTAATCCTTCTACTTCAGCCTCCCAAGTAGCTTGGGCGATAGGTGTGAACCTCCATGCCTGTTTTTTTTATTTTTTATTTTTTTAACATAATGCATTGCTCATTTGGAAAACATTTGTTTACTGAGTGATGCAAATATTCTAAATGTCAATATATTTGATTTTACAATGTGAAGAAATTACATTTGTTAGTATCACCACTGATCCCATCAGAAGATACTTTTTGTGGGAAGTTGTCATACGGTAGATGTAAGTTTTTCAAAATTTTGTTGGAAAGCTTATATTTTTGGCAACAAACATCAGGTGTCTTCCTTGAAGTCACAGGCTCACTTCAATTGTTTTCAAGAAAATATCTGTCAAATGCCTAAGATGCACAGAAAATACAGAAGTCACATGATCCTCTTATTTTTAGTTCTTGGTAATAGTATTTCTCTTTAACATCAGCAAGATCTAACTGATAGTCAAGTTGAAGTTTTAGATTAACTGTTTATTACAAACATTTTGCTGTGTCTTCTCTACAAATGTGGTTTATAAAATGGCATGCTGAGATATTAATTTATTGGTAGAATTTTTTCTTCATATGTGACATTTATTTTTTGATCTGTACTACTTCTTTTGTAGTGGAAAATACTTTTTATTTTCTCCTTTAGAAAAACAAATAGTCATAGTTATTGACCATTTCATTTACTTTAAAATATGTACTTAAAATCCATTTTTTATTTGTTTCATATTATATTGGAAAGATTTTTTAAGTGAGTTATTCGAGTCTAAAATTTCAGTTTATGTCTTAAGCTCTGTAAGCCTAATGAGCTGTGTGTGGGCCACCATTCTCTTTGTGTTTATGTGGTAATTTCCTGATTAATACTAATTAATGACATGTCACTGTTCATTTAAAATGAGTGATGAAAATGATTATTCAACCCTGATATTGAAATCACTCAGCAACTTGGCACCAGATCTCTGTGTCAGGAGGCAGTGCCAGGCTCACGAGGACTTCGTGTTATTTCCACTTGCTGCTACAGTAAACTGGAATTAAATGATGTTTGTTTTTAGGTAGACTAGGCCTCGAAAGGCATGATGGATAATTTAGCTTCCTTTCATAGCTTCTGTTTGATTTATTTATAAATGGCTTTAGGTGGTAAATTAGGTAAACTGTGTAGCCTCAGAACAGCTAAGGAGGACTAGCTTAACAAGAGTTCAGAAATACAAAGTTTTATTGAACATTATTTTCTCCCATCTTTACCATTTCATTACATTTTCATACATTCAGGAATTCTGTTTACTCAAGGTCAGGGTTTTTAAAGGAGAGTCTTCACTACTCAGGTTTCTTAATGTTGCTTCTCCCCATAGTTATTATTTTGGTAACAATTGGGGCAATTATGCAGATAAATAATTTGCCAATTTAGAAAATTTTGTTGTGTGTGTGTGTGTGTTTGTATATCCATATATTGTAAGCGTGTGTGCATGCATGTATCCATATATTGTATGTGTGTGTATGTGTGTATGTTGCAAATTTCTGGGAAACACTGTAATGCATATTTTTTGGGTCAAAGAAAAACAGCTTTACCAAATTTAACTGTTTACACATAAAAACTACTATTTTATATTAAAACTGCTAATAATAGGTGCATATCAGCTAGGTAAAGGAAAAAGTAATTGAAGATATGATTTGTTGGAATCCCAATAAAGATCACTAGCAAAACCTATCTCAAAAAACAAGCTGGTTTTATTCATAATATTTCTGGCCAGGTAGAATGCTATTGAGCATAAAGTTTTAATAATACCTAAAAAAGGAATGTTACAGAATTATTTGTGTAAGCCTGGCACTAGCGTTAGGGTTAGAAATTTGGTGATATTTTGAGGTAGACTTCTCAATAGGAAACAGCTAGAGAGATAAGCTAAAATATCCAGGTAGGAGTAATTTTGATTGTCTGGGAGCCTTCAAGTTAACTCTTCACTGAAATTTTGTATTTTTTAATTTTCAGAACTATGAAAATTGGGTAGATTATTTAATTTTGAAGTCTGACTAAATTTTCGTTTGTTAGATTTTTAAGTTAAGTTTTTATTTCTCATCTTCTCTTTAGTCACACATTAGCCAGAACTGCAAGTCTGACAATCTATCAAGATGTTGAATTCAGATCTAAACTGTGGTTTACCTTTGTCACATTCATTGACATTTGGACTTCAACATAAGCTAGTTCTTGCTTCAGCTGAATTTTTATTGCATTATCTGTAGAGATAGTGGAATTTAGGATAATGGAGACCACCATTTCAGGACAGGAACAGAGACTGTCTTCATTCATTTATGCTGCTATGAAAAAAAAATACTCGAGGCTGGGTAATTTATAAAGGAAAGAGGTTTATTTGAGGCCCTGCAGGCTGTACAAGAAGCATGATACCAATATCTGCCTTTTTTTTTTTTTTTTTTTTTTTTTTTGAGATGGAGTCTTGCTCTGTTGCCAGGCTGGACTGCAGCGGTGCAATCTCGGCTCACTGCAACCTCCACCTCCTGGGTTCAAGCGATTCTTCAGCCTCAGCCTCCTGAGAAGCTGGGACCACAGGTGCATGCCACCACGCCCGGCTAATTTTTTTGTATTTTTAGTAGAGACGGGGTTTCACCATGTTGGCCAGGATGGTCTTGATCTCTTGACCTCGTGATACACCCGCCTCTGCCTCCCAAAGTGCTGGGATTACAATCGTGAGCCACCACGCCTGGCTCAATATCTGCTTCTAATGAGGGCCTCAGGAAGCTTCTCCTTATGGTAGAAGGTGAAGGGGAGCTAGCATGTACAGATCTCATGGTGAGAGAGGAGCTGAAAGACTGAGGAAAGGGTGCCCACTTTTATCAACAACTAGTGCTCTCAGGAACTAAGAGTGAGACATTACTCACTCCCTTGGAAGTCATTCATGAGGGATCCACCCCCATGATCCAAACACCTCTCACCAAGCCCATCTCCAGCATTAGGAATCAAATTTCAACATGAGACTTGGCAGGGCCAAACAAACCATATTTAAACCATAGCAGAGACCAACAATAAAAAAAGGATTGCAATGAGATTTTGTAGTTGACTTTAGGTCAGGAGCCAACTGTGCCAAGTTAAACCAAGAGAACAAATTTCAACTTTGATTTGAAAATTTAGCAGAACTAGATAGTGGTATTAGCCAAATTACCTAATTTTCTTTTTTTTTTTTCTCAAATAGTTTTTTTGCCTTAAACATCCCAGAAAGACTTATAGGGATAATGGCACAAGATTTTTCCCTGACATGTCATGTGCTCCAATTTGAGAGGAAAATATAAATCTAGGGCTGCTGTACTTTAGACCATAATCTTGATGAACTTCTTGGGTGAGAAGATAAATGTCTTAATGGTGTTGCCTAGATCTCCTGCCAGTCTCTGAACCATAGTAACTATGATATTAGTACGGTCCCTTTTTGTGTGTGTGTTCTGTTGGAAAGTTTGAGAAAAAGAGAGTTAAGAACAAAAAACAGAGATCCAGAATTCCACAATTTCACATCAGTGAATACGACTTGGGTCTCAATCAAAGCCAAGCCATTCTTCGCGAATTAACTTATCTGAGGGTCTCTCTCTCTCTCTCTCTCTCTCTTTTTTTTCCTCCAGAGAAAGGGAATTGATGGACCAATATGGACCAAGAGTGATATCAGGGATTACCTCAAAAGCAAGTGTCTGTTTCCAACTTTGAAGAGAGAGGCAGCAAGTCTCTCTTCAATTTGCACTTTGTAGCAAATAAGCTTTGGGATGAAAATACACTACTACGCATTGGTGACCACCTAATGATCAATTTTTAGCCAAAATATTCCAATAAGATTGTTTGTGCTATGTGATTACAATGTCATTTTGCAAGAGTGATCTGGCACCAGACAGATACATTAAAGAATAAAAAGTGGATCTATACTAAAAGAGAATAAATTAGGGCCTGAGTAGTATGTCTCCTTGGAAGGTTTATAAAAATGAGGCAGTTTGACATGCATAAGATCCATTTCTTAGTTTTTCACCAAGCTTTAGTTCTGCGAATGTTTAGTTATGATGTCTTGCTCCTATGAAAAGCCCAGGTTTGTTTTATGGAAACAGAATCTGTCAAATATTAGGTATCATGTGATAAAAATCTTTTGAGTTTGTCTAGTCTAGGGTTATGTTTGCCATTTTATGTTTGAATACAAATACTCATGAAATTAACTGATTTTCTACTGGTACTAAATGAAGCTGGATGGCATCCAAAGAAAATTAGAACAATTTAACTTTTGATTTGATTGCATGTTTTAGCCAAATAATGAATAAATCATAGCCAGAAATTAGATGAGGAATGAGAAGAACAATACTAGGAACAGGGACATTAATGGAATGATAGTAAAGGGGCTACCAGTATCTCAACTGTCCAGAACCTTAAACCAACAGAGAGAAAAGAAGACAGCGAAGAAAATAAAGATGAAGACTATGCAGATTAAAGCAGCATTATTATCTGTGTTTCTGGTCATCCAGATTGTGTTACACAGAGTTTTAGTAGAGATTAGGGACATCAAGAAGTCATCTGCTTGAGCCAAAAGTCCTGGTGGAAGGTGTCTGCTTTATGATGTCAGTTACTTCTGGGAAATATCTAGGCACCCTCACCTCGAGGTAACCCAAGAGTTTAGATTGGCATATGGAATTGAACGTTTTAAATTGTAGACTATGGACCCAAGTATCAATTCATTGAAGTCTGCTTACTGTGTGTATATATCCTTTTGGTGGTTAATTAGTATTACATTGTTATAGTATTCCATTATGTGTACACACACACACACACACACACACACACACCACATTTTCTTTATCCAATCATCTGTTGGTGGACACTTAGTTGATTGATTCTATATCTTTGCTATTGTTAATAGTGCTGTAATAGACATATGTGTGAAGGTTTTCTTTTTTTACATAATAATTTATTTTCTTTGGGGTAGATACCCAGTAGTGGAATTGCTGGAACAAAGAATACTTCTATTTTAGTTTTTGAAATCTCCATACCATTTGTCATAAAGATTGTGCTAATTTACATTCCCACCAACATTGTATAAGCATTTCTTTTTCTCTACATGCACACCAACATCTGCTATTTTTCAACTTTTTTGTAACAGCTATTCTGACTGGTGTAAGATGATATCTCATGGTTTTAATTTGCATTTTTCTGACAATTAGTGATGTTAAGCATTTTTCATATGCTTGTTGGCCATTTGTATTGTTGGAAAAAACAGCAAAGGAGAAAGGACTTAACAGTGCCTACATAAATTGGTTATGAGTAACATATAAACAAGGAACAACAAATTGTGGAAGGCCGCAGGAGGCCTTTGAGGAGGAAGGCCTCTCCATGCCTCATGTTCCAGTGCAGGGTGGCCTAGCTCTATTACCATAAACATTGTGCTCAAGGACATAAAATCTCTTCATAGCACTGTGACGTAGCCAGACTTGTTGGCTTCTTGTAAGGCCCGCGTTCCATCACCTGTACATAGACAATAAGCTAAAGACAACCACATGTTCTTGTTTTGTGAAACTCCCAAACTGCCACTGCTATCAATCCTTAGAATGACATACCAGTTCCAGTTCACTGATTCACTTCCGGCTCACTGATTCACTCCACCATCACGTCACCCTCTCCCCACCATCACTCCACCCCTTCCCCTATAGATCAAAGTGATTGTAATCAATAAATAGTGTGGATGATCAGAGCTCGGGGCCTTCACTTTTGCCTCCAGGGTAATGAAGTGATATCCCCCTGGTCCCACTTTTTCTCTTAATCTGTCTTTCTCTCATTCCTTTGTCATCACCAAACTTGGGATACCCATAGGTGATGTAGGGTTGACTCCTTACATGTGTAAAATTGCCAAACTGTTTTCCCGAATGACTGTATTCCTATTGCAGAACGACTGTAGTATTAGTGGCAGCAAAGAAGAGTGCTAGTTGCTCCACTTCACTGTCAAATTTGATATTTTATTTTAAAATTTTATTTTAATTCTAGTGGATATATAGTAGTATCACATTGTGGTTTTAGTTTTCATTTTCTAAAGGCCTGTGATGGTGAGTATCTTACATATTCTCAATCAGCATTTGTATTTCTTTTTTGTTTTTTTTTTTTGATAAAGTGACTGTTCAGTTCTTTTGTTCATTTTTATTGGGTTGTAAGAGCTTTTTAACATATGTATTCCATATGAGCTTTTCAAAATATATATTCTGGATTAAGTTTTTAAAGCAGATAGATATATGTTTTACAAGTATTTTATACTAGTCTATGACTAGTCTTTTCATTTCCTTAACAATGGCTTTCAAATAACATAAATGTTTAACTTTGGTGAAGTACAAATTTTTTTTTCATTTATTTGTGCTATTTGCATCCCACTTAAGAAATTTTTTTCTATCCTATAACTGAGAATTTCTTCTACATTTACTTTGAGACATTTGATAGCTTTCAGTTTTACATGTAGGTATATGATTAATTTTGAGTTAATTGTCATAGATAAGGAAAAGTTCAAGGTTCATTTTGCTCCCTCTATATAACCAGTTATTTCATCACCATTTGTTAAACAAAATTTTTTTCTCCACTGAATTAGCTTGATAAATTTATTGGAAAAAATCCATTGACCATATATACATATTGGTTTATTTCATTACGTCTATTTGGTTCCTTGGCTCTGTATGTCTATCCTTGTGCCAATATTACAATGACTTGATGGCTATAGCTTTATAGTAAGGCTTGAACTCAAATAGTGTTCTTAAACTTTAACTAATTTTATAATGTTATTTTGGCTTTTCTAGGTCCTTTGAATTTTTATATAAAGAAATCAGTCAATCTAAAAACACTGTTGGTATTTTGTATAGTGTTTGAGTTGCATACATAGATAAATTTGGGGAGAAATTCTATTGTAATAATATTGAGTCTTCCAATCCTTGAATGTGATAGGGTTGCCCATTTATTCAGTCTTCTTTAACTTCTCTCTGCATTTTCTTTATAGTTCTCATTATATAAGACCTAGCACATATATTATTAAATTCATCCCACTGTAGTTTTTATTTTTAATGATATTTTAAATGCAATAGTTTGTATCACATTTCCAAGTGATTCTTGATATAAGAAACACAATGGTTTTTTGATATTTATTTTTCATACTGCAAAATAAAGTCATTTATTAGATCTAATAGAATGTTTTTTGTAAACTGCTTAAAGTTTTCTACATAAATTAATGTATCATTGCCACATAAAAAGTTTTCCCTCCTCCTTCTAATCTGTATGGTTTTAAAAATTAATTTTATTGCCTTCTTTGGCATCTACCTTAAGGGAATCAGTCATTCAGGCAAAATTGACACACATTGATATGGACTTTTTATGGATTATCTGGTGGTGCTAGCCCATCAGTATTCTTGACAAAGGCTAAGTCTTCAATTTTGTCTTGAAGCTTGTACAGGATGGGTATGGAGATGACTAATTCAACAATAATTTGTTTATTGGTAGGAAAATATTCTGGGTCTTCTGAAAAGAGTTTATTGTTTACAGCTCCCTTTATAGAGCAAGTTGCTGTTGATGAAATTGGCAGAGGTATTGTTTAGTTCTCTCTTTAGGTTTAGAAGAGTCTTTGAAAATTACATGAAGTTCAGCCTGAAAGCAATATTTAATTTCTACTTGAGGAACTTCTTGTGGAAAAGGACATTCTTCTAGAGCATCCTTAAAGACAAAAATTCTTGCAGAGGTGTAAGGAGTTGTAGAAGCAGGAGGTAGAAAAAGTGAAAGAGAAGATCAAAGATTGAAATGACTTTCTCTTTAACCTTTGCAAAGTGACCTTCAAGGATGCCAATTTGAACTCTATTTCTTTGAAGAGTGTCTGCATATCAATTAAAAAGTGATTATTGGATGTTTTGATTCTTATTATCTTGCTAACCTGAAAGGTAATATAATGTCAGACATATCAAATGTTCCACAAAATGGCTTCTATAATTTCAAATTGTCCTTGGTAAAAAATTAGGTGATTTAGAGGGATAGGTGCATGATGTGAGCTTAACTTGCATATAAGAATTTGTAGATCTGCTGGGAGGTGGTTTATATTAACTATTACACAAACCTATGAACAACATAAATATGTTTGATGGAAAGTATCTGGTTATAATATTCCATTCCATAAGTCTCTCACCTCATCCTGATCAGATCATCTCTACAACAACTGAATAATTGATGCTCCCCTGACAGGCAGAATTTATGCAGAAGCAATCTCCACAAGAGTAAACAATATAAAATGTAGGTAGTGCTTACATAGTTTTGAAGAAGGACCCAAGGCAGTTTGTTGTAGACAGGATTATTTTCTAATGAGAATTTTAACTTATTTGTCATTAGGGAAGATTTGGAGAATAGATTTAGTATGAAGTATCTCTGCCTTTTATCCTATTAGTTTTCTTACGTAAATATACAACAGGAGATTACATTCTTTAGAAATTAAAAAAAAATTAAGAGGCAAAAGCAATAGTAGTCGGCTTTCACCAAGGAAAACAAGTAGTTAACTTTGGTTAGAAATAAAAATATTCCCAAAGGACAAATTCCTAGGATGCAAGATTAACGCAGCAGGGGCTTACTACATAAAGATCAGAGTTTATCTCTTACTGGAAAGTTACTCACCACAGCAGCCTAGAACAGGCTCCTGGCAGGAGTGGGTCAAGGGGTCTTGGAAGTGCCAGAAAGCCTCAAATCAAAGGTCTTGGGTCATGTAAGAGAGGAGTTTTGAATAGGACCCAATGGAGCCTCATAAAATTGTAAAGGTCCCCAAAAAGATCACCAGAAAAACCATTATCAAAAACCAAGTTGATTTTTATTAATAATCTTGTCAAGAAATAAATACAAAGTCTTGGAAAGGGCAGTTACAAAGGAGGTTTTATGGGATTTAGACTGGTACATGGGTGAATTGGGTTTGAGTTTCTAAAGCAGGGAATGAAAAGGGAATGGATAAAATGGGCAAACTGAAGTCAATTTTCATCATCTGGAGTCTACAGAGCAGGGCTTTTAAGCAAACTGTCTACTGAAACTTTTATGTTCTTATCTCTGCAGAACAGTTGCAGCAATGGGATTGATTCATGCTTGCTTTGCAGTTTTGATAAATTCCCATTTCTTGGGTTCTTTAGTTCAATTTTCTTTACACAAATTGAATTGTAACTTTACCTCATACTGTGTAGACAGCTGTAAGTATCTCTTCACACCATTTGCAGTCACTAAGTTCTTTTCAATTCACATTAATTAAGATATAACATGTTAACAGAGTCAAAATGATTTCAATATAGGTTATAACTAAACAACTTTGTATAACACCTGGAAGGTAAATTCATGTGAATCTGTTTAGCATGTCAGGGGAACTAAAGGATGAAAACAGTGACTAAAATAAACACATAAGAAGCATGGCACCTAACATTGTGACTATGTTGAAAGGCATTCTGAAATGGTTTGGCTGTGTCCCCACCTAAATCTCATCTTGAACTGTAATCCTCATTATTCCCCACAAGTCTAAGGAGGTGAGAAGTGATTGGAGGGCAGTTTCCCTGTTTTCATGATAATGAGTGAGTTCTTACAAGATCAGATGGTTTTATAAAAGGTTCTTCCTCCTTCACTCCTCGTAGTTCTCTCTTTCCTGCTGTCATGTCAAAAGGTCCAAGCTTGCTTCCCCCTAGTATTCCACCATGACTGTAAGTTTCCTGAGGCCTACCCAGTAATGTGGAACTGTGAGTCAATTAAACCTCTTTCCTTTATAAATTACCCAGTCTTGGGTAGTATGTTATAGCAGTGTGAGAACAGAATAATACACATCCTTAGGCCTTACCTCAAAATTCTGGGTAACATTTTGGTACCAGACACAAAGATTCTGGTTAGTATTTATATGATGAAACATTAGGCAAGATATCCAAGAGAGATTTGGAGGCTTCCCTGTGTTGCTAATGTACTTCTTGAGAACTAGAATAGTTTTGAATCAACAGGTCCAGAGGAGTCTGAATCTCAAAGCTGGTATTCTTGAATCAGAAAATGAGTCCCATAAATTTGATGACACCAGTTTAGAAGCTTCCAATTCACACTAGACTCCTGAAGTGAAAGAATTGAATGCAAAACAAACAAATAAACAACAACAACAAACCTAGTTCTGCTCAATTTATAGAACTGCTATTATAACTCTACATTTTTGGTAAATATTATAATACTTTAAATTTGTATAGCTATAGTTTACCTAACTCATTTGGTCCTCATTTTTTGGTAAGATGGAAAGTCTATCATTCTCTTTTTTATATATAGCAAAATTGAGGCTCAGGAAGATGGAGTGACTTGCTCAAAGTCACATGGCTAGTAGGTATTAAGTTTGGGATTTGAACTTATGCCTTCTGATTGTGAATTTAACTCTTTTTATACTAAATTGTAGTAAACAATATTGTAAAAATTTCTCCCTTGGTCATCACATATTTTAAGATCCATTCTTCATTAAAAGATTGACTGGAATTGGTATTAGCAAATTCTCCCCCCTTCAAGTAATCATTATGTACTTCTTCCCCAAATCTATTATCCTGAAGATAAAAGAAACAATGATTTTGTCAATACCATTTTATTTTATTTTATTTTTTTATTTTTGAAAGAAAGAAAAAGAGAGGAAAGAAAGTGAGAGTGAAAGAAAGAAAAAAAAGAATGTAAGAGAGAATGAAAGAGGACGAGAAAGAGGGAGAGAGAATGAGATTTTTGTTCTATTGCCCAGGCTAGAATGCAGTCTAAAAATGGGTATTAAAAACCTCTTTTATGCCAATAATTGTAC
>CAUYLG010060623.1:0-27640 GCA_963573385.1 Cacajao melanocephalus
CTAGCCTGGGCAATAGAACAAGAATCTCATTCTCTCTCTCTCTTTCTCTTCCTCTTTCTTTCTCTCTTACATTCTTTTTTTTTTCTTTCTTTCACTCTCACTTTCTTTCCTCTCTTTTTCTTTCTTTCAAAAATAAAAAAATAAAAAATTAAAAAAATAAAAAATAATAAAAAAATAAAGAACTACAGTAAGAGGCAAGAAGCCACAGGAGAACATTACTCCCCCCGCATCAACAAGGAAAAAGACAATAGACAAAGTCGTAACTTCCTTTAACCCATCAGAAAGCCAAGATTACAAAGGCAATCACGAGAACTGAATTCCAGAGTGACAAGCCCCTCCATAGAGACAGGACATACATACTCTCTCACCTTTGCCGGAGCCTCTTTGGAGAAAGCGGTGGCTGCATATAAAAGAAAAAGAGCTAATGCTATAACAAATTCTTTTTTTAAATTGATACATAATTATTTCAGGGATATCTGTGATATTCTGAATACATATATACAACATGTAATGATCAACCCAGAGTAATTAGAATATCCATCACCTCAAACAGTTGTCATTTCTTTGTGTTGAGAACATTCAAAATCTTCTCTTCTAGCTATTTTGAAATATACAATAAATTATTCATTATAACCAATTCTGAAAAGCCCAGTGTGGGTGGGTGTGACAATTGAGAATCCCTGGGAGCCCAGACACAGGAGTTCATACTCCTAGCTCTTTTCCACAACCTCTACCAATGCTCAAAAGAAAGACTGGGGCAGGCAGCAGAGCCAAGAGAGCCCTCACTGGCCCACAGGCATGAAACCCCACCCATTTTCCATAACTTTTCCATAAGAAGCCAAAGACTTAAGGGTAGGAGCAGGCATCTTTCCCATTCCCAAGCCCTGGGCAAAGACCCACTGTCTGGAGAAGGGATAGAAACCAGGCCACCTGCCCCTGGAGGAGAAGGAGAAAAGCTCTCTGCCCTGTTATGAGCCTTACATCAAGTAACAAGCCACAGCCATCTCCTGTCGGGGCAGGAGCAGAAACTCCCCCGCAAATAATCTTAGAAAATGAGTGATCGCTCCACACACCACCAGAATGGCTAAAACTAATAAGACTGATGATGCCAAGGACTGGCAAGGACACAGAGCAACAGGAACTCCCGTATGCTTTGGTAGGAGTGTGAATTGGTGCAACCAATTGGGAAAACCATTTGGCAGTACCTACTAAAGTAAAGCATGTGCATAACCCATGGTCAAGCAATTCAACTTCTAGGTATATATCCAAGTGCAATGAGTACACATGAGGCCCAGAAGACTTACAAAAGAAGATTCATGGCAGAACTACTTGAAATAACCCCAAACTGTAAACACAATCATCAACAGCATTATGTATAAAATAGTAATTATATTCTCTTCATACAGTATAATAACTCGTATACAATGATGATAATGGACAAACCACTGCTACCTTCAGCATGAGTAAATCTAGCCAACGTGTGGAACAAAAGAATCCAGTTAAAAAAGAATCCATGAACTCACTTATATGAAGTTTAAAAGCAGGCAAAAGTAACATCTGATGATAGGAATCAGATAGCAATTACCCTTTGGAGGGTAGTTACTGGAAAGGGGGAGGTGGATGACTCTAGAGTCTTGGCAATGTCCTATTTCTTGATCTGGTTCACATTGTGAAGATTCTTCAAGCTGTACCTTTATTATTTGAGTTTGTTAACTTCAATGTTATACTTCAAATAAAAAGAACAGGTTACTGTAAAGAGAAGTGACCTAGTATGATGAGAAACAAGTCAGCCAAGCCGAAGTCATGACAGAAAAGACAAAAGGCAGGTAGGGTAGCTAGAATATGGAAGGACTTCTTGAGTCCCAGACCAAGAGGTTTACCCTTTGTTCCACTGGCAAAGGAATGCCACCAAAGGCTTTTTAAAAAATAATTATAGATTCATATGTAGTGATAAGAAATAATACAGAAAAACCTTTCATCCAGTCTCCCACAATGTTGGTGTCTTACAGTACAGTGTAGTACAGCCATGAAATTGACATTGATGCAATCCACCCACCTTATGCAAATTCTACCAGTTTTACATGCACTCACATGTGTGTGCACACGTTCAGTTCTATGCAATTTTAACACAGGTGTAGACTCCTATGACTGCCACCACAGTCAAGATACAGAGTAGTTCCATCACAGGAATCCCTGGTGCTACTACCCTTTTATAGAACCATTAAACAAACAGTGTACATCTAAACATGGACTACTACTCAGCAATAAAAAGAAATGAATTATTAATACATGCAACAACTTGGATGGATCTCAGAGACTTTGAGTGAAAAACAATCTCAAAAGATTACATACTATATCATTCCATTTATGTACCATTCTTGAAATGACAAAACTACAGAGTTACAAAACAGTTGAGTAGCTACCAGAGCTTAGGGAAGGGAGAAGGGAGGGAAGTAGCTATCACAGAGGAGGGACATGAATAACACAAACCAGAGAATCCAGCTCATTCTAAGTGCAACTCTGGCTTCCCAAGACTTTAATCCTCTCACCTCTCAACCTTACTACCCTACCCCATCCCACTGCCACCCCTAGCAGCTGCCTCCTGCTGCTTTAATATCTAGTAAATTAGCAATGGCTTGGGCCTTGATGAAAGGACCCTACTGATAACGGGCCCTCCATACTGGCAGCCCAATATGGTGTCATCTGTCCAGTAGAAAAGGGAGCTTGCCCCTGCACTCTGTGACTCCTTTTCATTCTCCTGCAGACCTCCTGGAGGAGCTGAGAGCCCTTTGACATACTTAATGCATGAGCTGTCTTGTGAGCTTCAGAGGATTACTTGGCTCTTGTTTTCTCTCTCTCTTGCTTCTGTTTCTTCCCTAGATGTAATTCTATTAAACGGCTTTAAAAATAAATATGTTGCTGTGGGAGGTTGGGTGAGAGGGTAGTATGACATTTCTCTGTTATTTTGAAATTAGACCCATGGGAAGCTTCCAGGCACACAGTACACTCTGACATAATCCACTTACAAAGGAGATTAAGGAGGCTGATGAGCTCGCACGAACAGGCAACTCCCTGATGTACTCACGGATGGTACACTGGGCCCCAGAAGCCAAGTAAGAGAAGGTGCGTTTCACAAATGCACACCAGGGAGAAAAATCCATGCCCTGTTGAGAGGTCCACCATGCCTAGGGAACAACCAATCCATGAACAAAACTTCGACTGGACTAAGACTCTGTGAGCCAAATCCTGCAGTTCTGGCTGCACATACATCTCTGTAGAATAGCGACTACCTTTGAGAAGAGGGGGAGGGCTTCTCAGAAAAGGGACATTTGAGCTGAGCCTAAAGGATGAGTGGCTTGCTAGGCAATAGTGTGGAGTAGGGCGTTGTATTCCACAGGAAGGGAAGCCCTTGAGGAAAGGGACTGGCTGGCATGGGGCAGGGAGACTTGGAGGAGTCTGGTTTGACTGGGACGTACAACATACTGGAGTAGGAGAAACTGAAATCAGATGAAGAACTTGGCCTTTGAGCGATAAGCAAGCATGGGCCGTTTTGAAAGCACAGGTGTGACTTGGGATTTTGGAAACATGACTCAAGTGGCCCTGTGCAAGCAGATACATTGCAGGGGCGAGTCTCTGGTCTGAGAGATCTGTGAGGAGCTCCTGCCTCCCTTCATCCTCTTCGCTAATGAGAACAAGCCAAAGCAATGCTCCAGCTTCCCGGGAGCTTTACATGCTGAGGTGGTTTGGCGGCAAGTGCTGCCTTCTCGTGTTGAGACGGGACTTGTTAGGACAAGGATCTGGCTTTGGCTGATGAAAAAATAAGCAAGCAGTTTTAATTCCCCACAGTTTTTAAGAGGGATGGGGGCTCCCAGCTTGAGGCTGCAAGATACAGGCCTTCTTGAGTCTATACAATGAACCATCAGTGGGCCACAAGGCTGCCTTGAGAAAAAGCCAGGCTAAGCCCAAGCTGGGGAGTCAGGATGACTGGCTTATCCAGCAGAGGGGAAGCAGCCTGGTGCGTGTCTGCGTGGAGGACTGTCTAAGGAGCCTCCTGGGAAGGGATCTATCCTAAGGGAAGGAAGAGCCTATTAGGCTCTAAGAATGGGATACACTCTCTTAATTCTGAGTTCAGGGATCATACCCTATCCAATTTGCCTCTTAACCCAGCTTCCATTGGGTTCTGCCTATCCAATTTGTTTCTTGACCCAGCCTCCACTGGTTCATGTTAGAGTCCCCAGTAGGAAAACTGGCTAGCCATATGCAAACAGCTAAAACTGGATCCCTTCCTTATACCTTATATAAAGAGGCTATAAATAAAAACAGAAATACCTTGGGGCTAGGGCAGCCCTCCTTTGGGTCCCCTCTAACAGACTGTGGCAAAGATGAAGGAGACAGTCTTCCTCCACACACCTCAGGCAACTGAGGGCTTGGGAGGGCAGCCAGTAAGGAATTATGGGAGAAGTTACAGCCATTTGCAGACCAGCATGGAGCAGAACAGCATTCCAGCCATGCCTACTATCTTAGTGCATTTGAGATGCTATAACAAAAATACCATAAGCCAGGTGGCTTATAAATAACAATTATTTCTCACAGCTCTGGAGGTTGGGAAGTCCAAGATTAAGGTGCCTGCAGAATCGGCATCTGGTGAGGGCCTGCTTGCTTCCTCATAGATGGCGCCTTATGTGTTCTCACATGGTGAAAGGGGTAGAGTCTCTCTAGAGCCTCTTTTATAAGGGTACTAATCCCATTTGTGAGGACTCCCTTCTCATGACTAATCACCTCCCAAAGGCTCCACCCCCTAATACTTTCAACTTGGGAGTTAGGATTTCAACCTATGAATTTGAGGGTAGGGCACAAGCATTCAGTCCACAGTCCCTGCCCTACAGCAGCAATCCCCACCAGAGAGAGAGCCACACCCTGCAGTCCTCTATGGTGGCCTGGTATGGACATGAGAACAGCAGACATGCTCTGAGCTCATGGGAAACATGCCTTAAAGAGTTGCTGGGCACCTGGCTAAAGCCTCTGTGTGGGCAGTCAGGGCCAAGGATTTGTGTCATGTGCTCAGTGCAAAGGCAGCACTGTCTCCTGGGAAGTTTTCATTTCTCAGGTTCTGAATGAGTGTTGTCAGTAGAATAAAATATCAATAATCTTGAGACAGTCAAATGTTAAAGCCATATTTGAACTTCAGTAGAGCAGGCAAAATACTTTCAAGACTGCACCCTCTACCACAATTTGACATTATCTCCTTTGAGTATAATAAGTTGGAGTGGCAGACATTTGTGTGATGATTTTCCCAATGTTCCTATTGTTCCCTGTTTTGTAAATGCATTCCAATGCCTCTCTTATTTCCCTACAACCCTTCTTAGGAACCAATCTGGCCTATATACAAACATTTAGATAACTTGGGATTTTCAAGCACATGGTCATGATTAATCTCAGAATAACAAGTGTCAAGACAAAGGTCTTGGGCATGATAGCAGGAAAGATTTTGTTTAATGAGTTGCCATGGTGGGGGAAGATCAACAGACTGAAAGAAATCTTGAAGTGATTGTCATTTGAGTTATTATAAAATCTGTGAATATATCCAATATCACAATTCACATACAACTAAGACAGGTATTTTAGCAAGTCCCTATATCATATTTGAGAATGGATTGGGATACTGCCCATCTTAGATGTAGTAGAGACTATGTGATCAATAAAATATCCTAAGACTTTCTGTTAAGAATCTCTGCTCCATGTTACTTTGATTATAACTGCAATTCCAGGACCATCCATCAATAAGCTTGGCCTTTGGGATCCCAAAGTGATGCTTCCCTTTCAATGCCAACCTGAAAACTATACCACAAACACAAAACCCAAATACTGCTGGGCTAAATCAATAGACTGGTACAAATTGGCTGTCTTTCTTTTCCTCAAACATGCTAAGTTCTTCCCCTAGCCTTCTCATATTGTCCTCCTTTACTGGAACACTCTGAACCCAGATCTTTGCACAGCCACCAATTTAGCATTCAAGATCACCTCAAAAGTCACCTCCTGAAAGCACAGAGATGCCTCTGGGAAACTGATAATGTCTCACTTCTTGATGTGGGGGGTGGTTATGGGTGTGTTCACGTGGCCTCACAGATATATAGAAGCTTTCCAGAATTTAACCCAAGTATTTGGACCTTCCTGGAAAGACATTATGTTACTTTTGTATCAAACCCTGACTAACACAGAGAAGCAGGCCACTCTGCAAGTGGCAGAGAGATGTGGGGATGAGTTTTGTGCTCACATAGTGTCAGGGAAGGAGACAAACTTTACCCGACTGGGAGAGAAGCAGTACCATTGGATGATCCTAAATGGGATGCCAATAATGAGATGGGAGAATGGAAGAGGAAACTTTCAGATGTACATAACAGACAGCCTACATAAGACTAGAACTAAGCCTCTTAATTATACCAAGCTATCCGTGATAAACCAGGGATTTGATGAGAATCCCACTGCCTTCCCGGAAAGGCTAAGAGAGGCCTTGACAAAGTACATCTATGTCCCAATTCAGTAGAGGGACAAATAATCCTAAAGGATAAATTTATTACTCAGGCAACCCTGATATCAGGAGGAAGCTACAGTAACAGGCCCTGGGACCAAATAGCACTTTAGAGGACATCCTGTAAGTGGCCACCTTGCTCTTTTACAATAGGAAAATAAGGAGGCCCAGGACAGAGAGAGGAGACACGGGAAAGAGGCACAGGATTTAACGGCCACCATGCAAGCCCACAAACTCTGGAATCCCCGAGTTGTACTTATTAACCTCTACAAATGCGGCAAGCCAGGGCATTTTAGGAAAAATTGCCCAGGCAGCATGAGGAAGCCACCTCAACCCTGTTCAGTCTGCAGTGGGGACCACTGGAAGGCCGACTGTCCCCGTGGATGCTGGTCACTGGGTCTAGAGCCAATCTCCCAGTGGGTCTAGCAGGATTGATGGGTCCCGGGGCTCCTCTCCCAGCTCCAGTGGTCCAGACCACCATTACCATCCTGGAGCCCCGGGGAATTCTGGAAATCGAAGGGAGGAAAGTGGACCTCCTTCTGGACCCTGGGATGGGTCTCTTGGTTCTCCTATCCAATCTGGGTTCCCCTCTCTTCTCTTAGCATGACCATGAGGGGTGTTCTCAGGAAGGCCTTTAACCTGATACTTTTCCTAACCCCTCAGTTGCAGTTGGAGAGACTTCTTGTTCACCCATGCCTTTCTACTAAGGCCTGAAAGCCAAACTCCTATGTTGGACGGGGATATTCTAGCCCATATGAGGACCATCATTCTCATGGCCCCAGGTACAAACTCTTTGTCTCCCCCTAGTGGAGATAGATATTAACCCAGAAGTCTGGGCAATTCAAGGAAAAATTGGCTGAGCCACAACCACCCTACTATCCTGATCCACCTTAAGGATCCCACCTCCTTTCCTAACCAGAGACAATATTCCCTCAAACCAGAAGTTAGAAAAGGACTAGAAGCCATCATTGATAACTTAAGGTTTCAGGACCTCCTCAAACTCTCCAACACGTTGTCATACCCCGATATTGGGGGTACAAGAACCTAACAGAAAATGGAGACTAGTTCAGGACCTCTGTCTCATTAATGAGACTGTGGTTCCAATTCACCCAGTGGTTCCCACTCTGTATACCCTGCGAGCTCAAATACCTGAGGTAACTAAATGGTACACAGTCCTGGAACTAAAGGACACCTTCTTCTGCACAGTGTTACATCCTGATTCCTAGTATTTCTTTGCATTTGAGGATCCCTCTAACTAAACCACCAAGCTAACCTGGATGGTGTTCCCTGAGGCATTCTGAGACAGCCCCCACTTACTTGGGCAGGCATTGTCAAAAGTCCTCCGAGTTCCTTTACCCTCAGGTTAAAGTTTTACGATAGTAGATGACATGCTCCTCTGCACTCCAACTGAGAAAATCTCTCAGTATGGCTCTTCTTCATTTTCTGGCTAACAGAAGATATAAAGTTCCAAAATCTAAAGCTCAGCTCTGCAGACTTCAGTGAATTACATAGGTCTGGTCTTGTCATAGGAGATCAGGGCACTGGGCGAAGAAAGGATTAAGCCCATCTCCTCCTTTCCCCTCCCCAGAACCCTCAACCAACTGAGGGGATTCTTGAGCATTACAAGATTCTGCAGAGTATGGATAGCTGGGTACATGAAATAGCTTTGCCTTTTTATCACTTAATAAAGGAGACTCAGGGAGCTAAAACTTACCCCTAGTTTGGGAACCAGAGGCTAGAAAGTATTTGACCAACTAAAACAAGCCCTGCTTAAGGCACCAGCCCCTAGTCTTCCCATAGGGAAAACATTTAATCTTTACATGTCAGAAAGGAAGGGAATGGCCCTGGGAGTTCTAACCTAGGCCCAAGATCCAGCCCAGCAGCCTGTAGGCTACCTAAGTAAGGAGCTTGATTTGGTAGCCAAAGGATGGATGGCAGGCCTGCCTCCAGGCAGTTGCAATAGAAGCCTTTCTGCTGGTACCTTTCAAGTGTCAGAGGCTACTAAATTAACAATGGGGAATAACTTAACCATTTACACTCCACATAACCTGGCAGGACTACTGTCTTTTAAGGGGAGCCTCTGGTTAATGGACAACCACCTCCTCAGGTATCAAGCTCTGCTATTAGATGGAACTGCAGTCCAATTAAGAAACTGCCCCTCCCTAAATCCAGCCACCTTCCGCCAAGAGAAAGCTGGGGAGCTTGAACATGACTGCAAACAGATAGTAGTACAAACCTATGCAGCCAGAAATGATCTCAAGGAAACTTTTTAGAGAACCCAGACTGGATTCTCTTTATGGACGGAAGTTCTTCTATATAACAAGATATCCATAAAGCAGGATATGCAAAAGTTACCCTGAATAATACTGTTGAGAGTAAACTATTATCCTCAGTTTTCCTCCCATGGGAAGTGGCAGTAATACATTGTAAACGCCACCAAAAGGGATGGATAAAAAAGCTGAGGGAAACAGGTTGGCAGACCAAGCAGCCAAATCAGCAGTGAGAGGGCCCCAGATTTCTGATTCACTTGAAACCCCTCTGGTCTGGGAGGCCTCCGTAAGAGAAATAAAACCTCAATATTCTCTTTCGGAAATAGAATCAGCCACCTCTTGAGGATACATCTTTCAGCCCTCAGGATGGCCACAATTGGAGGATGGCAAGCTTCATCTGCCAGCTGCCAACTAATGGAAAGTTCTTTAAAGCCTTTCCATGTAGGTAAGGATAAAACCTATCAATTGGCCCAGAGATTGTTCTCAGGCAAAAAGCCTGATACCAATGGTTAAACAGGTCGTTAATGTTTGTAAGACTTGCCTTAAAAATAATCCCCTCAATCTATGGCTTCTTCCTTTCCCCTGGAACCCAAAGAATAGGAGGCTACCTGGGGGAAGACTGGCAAATGGATTTCACCTCTATGCCAAAGGCCAGGGCCATTCAGTACCTCCTAGTATGGATAGATGCGTATCTTCACTAACTGGGTAGAAGCACTTCCATGTCAAACAGAGAAAGCCTCTGAGGCGATAAAAGTAGTAATTAATGAGATGATTTCTTGCTTTGGCCTCCCTAAGTACCTCCAGAGTGATAATGGCCCCTTGTTCAAGGTGGCTGCCATCCAGGGGGTCTCAAAGGCAGTAGGCATACAGTACCACCTTCATTGTGTTTGGTGACCACAATCCTCAGGAAAGGTAGAAAAGACAAATGATATTATTCAAAGGATCCTCAGGAAACTGCCTGAGGAGACTCATCTCCCCTGAACTACCCTTGTTCCCATAGCCCTACTATGTGTTACGAACACCCCTTCAAAGCTGGATCTGAGTCCCTCTGAAATTATGTACGGACAGCCTTTTCTCACCAATGATTTCTTGCCAGACCAAGAAACCTCTGATTTGATTAAACATATAACTTCTTTGGCCCCTTTCCAACAAGAACTGAACTAAGTCCACCTCTATTCAACCCAGGGGACCTGGTACTGCTAAGGGTACTCTCTTCCCTTTCTCCCTCTACAAGCTCAGATTGCAAGAGACCTCACACTGCATTTCTTTCTACTCCTATGGCAGTGAAAGTCACTGGAATAGATTCTTGAATTCATTATACTCGAGTAAAGTCCTGGGAAGCTGATAGAGTTACCTCTGTTGATCCAGAAGAGCACCCAAAGTACTAATGTGAAGAAATTGGGGACCTCAAGCTAAAACTCACAAAAGACAAGTGTTAATAATTAACTTGCCATGAATATCCTCCTTATAGTCTTGCCTACGCTTGATGTTCTTACCTTCATTCTGTTCCATAACATGAGACACCTTTACCAAAGACCCCTTAATCCTGAATGCCCATGGGAATATCCATTTCCCTAAACAGGTATCTCTCCCCTAAAATGTAACTGCTTTTATATAAGGTTTAATTTCTTTCACCAGGGTGAAACAGCCCAGGGCGCAATATTGTTTTCAGAAGGATTAGCATATTTCACTTTTTATTTCTGTAATATTTGGCACTAGATTCTTTCAGCTCCTCATTGTATAATACACATATTTGACCCATGCATACTTAACCTCGTAAAACTTGTTTCTTCTTACCTAGAGGCCATCAAGCTTCAAATGGTCATATAATCAGAGCCTTAGACAACAGCTCCCTTTTGCCAGGGACCCTTTGGTAGACCTCTGAGGCGAATCTGACTGCCATTTTCCCCAAAACAACACCCCGCTGTCAGCAGGAAGTCGCTAAGATCAGCCATCATCCATATTCTAATAGCAGTTAGATGAGCCTTTTCAAGGGTAGGGGGAGATGATATAATGATAGAGACAGGAGGCAGACGGGGTGGATCCCTAGCAAAAACCCCACCTTTAAGCCAAAAAGCCTGAAAGCCACAGCCCAAAGTGAACTTCTACCCTTGTGTGCCCAGTCTCTTCCAATTGGTTCTTTCTCAATGTCTTCAGCCAGTCAAATGTTGCCTTTTCCAGAACTACCTACAGCCCACCCTGTCCCCATCCTGTGCCTATAAAGACCCCATACTCAGCTGGCAGAGAGAAGCAGCAGCTGGATGTCAGAAAGAAGCAGCTGGACATTGGGAATAGGTGACTTTGAGACAGCATCTGGATGAGGCAACTTGACTTCAAAAGAGAGGCAGAAAAGAAGCTTGACTTCAGGGCTCTCCTCCGAGAAACCTGCCCTCCCTGTCCCCTTTTCAGTTCCCCTCTTTGCTGACAGCTGCTTTCATCACTCAATAAAATTCTCCACATTCACCATCCTTCAGTTTGTCCACCTGACCTCATTCCTCTTGAGCACTGGGCAAGAAGTCAGGACACATCAGGTACAGGTATCCAAACAGGTTGTCACACTGGCCCTTTGCCCTCACTGGCAGAAGGCTGCTGCCCCATGCAATGACACAGAGGGCCCACTGAGCCACTGTCTGTGGGTGACAGAGCTAAGACAGCCTTGTAACACACCTTCTGGGGCCTTGGCATCTCAGGCACCCCATCTAGATGCTGCCACAGGGCCCACACAGAGTATACTCCTGCTGGTGCCAAAGTCGCCAATTCCTGTACCTGCTCACTCCTACATTCCCTCCTGCCTCCCACGAAGGGTTGAACAGGGTAGCCTGAGTAAAAGAGGTACCCCTATTGTGAGTCCTGTGAAAGCATTAAGAAAACATCCTGCAACACAACTATATCTCCATAAGCCACTAATACAAAATACATGAGAAGGGTTTCTATAAGGTGTCCCTAATTTTTCTATTTTTTTAATTGAATAAGCAAAAGATTGCCCTGTGGACTATAGGATTGACCTAATGAAAATGATCCATTTTGTCTATTAACAAATTCAAACCAGGCACGGTGGGCTCACACCTGTAATCCCAGGACTTTAGGTGGCCAAGATGAGAGGATCACTTGAGCCTAGGATTTTGAGATCAGCCTAGGCAACATAGTGAGATCCTGTCTGTACAAAAAAATAAAAAATTAGCCAGTGTGGTGGCACACACCTGTAGTCCCAGCTTCTCAGAAGACTGAGGCGGAAGGATCATTTGAGCCCAGGAGGTCAAGCCTGCAGATAGCCATAACTGTGTCACTGCACTCCAGCCTGGGTGACAGAGTGAGATGCAAGATCCTCAATCCAAAAAAAAAAAAAAAAAAGAGAGAGAGAGAGAGAGAGAATTCTATTTACACTGCCGCTGTGGAGAACCACTGAAACTCTCACTTAACTAAAAAGTTCCTGATTACAATTCTCTGCATCAAAATAATTTATTAACTTTGAATCTTGCTATAATATACATGATAGGGACACATAAAGTGCAGAAAAATCAAACATTTTTATAGGCATTGATTCTCTCATATAAAGCAACGCCATCTGTTTAAAGTTCATAAGCAATTACAATTGAAAGCATCCTATGAAAAAGCAAACTGAAATTTAAGAAAAGAAGAATTGAACACAGTAATATGGGAGACTAATTAACTTGCAAACTGATCTCCCCCACACAATGGCCAGCAGTCTGTGACTAAAATTGCCTTTGCAAAAGTTTTATCAGTGAGAAAATTTTAACAGTAAGCCAAGCTAACCCAACTCCCATCTTGCCTTTTCCTTAATTATTCCTGGGCTACTGGGCCAACACTGAAAGACATATAGCCTACAGTTTAAATAATAATAGGCCTTGCCCAAAACGCAACCACTGTTGTAAAGCTAATGGAAGGCCATAAGGCTGGGGGGAAGACAGAAGTCTGAATTCTGGGGTAGACACTATTTTGGAGGTTATAAGACATGCAACTTCTCCAATTACTCCTGAAAATAACACCACTGTCGTAGATTGGTCTTTTGGGATATCTTTCCAGGTTTTTTTGTTTTTTTCTGTTTTGGGAGGGGGGTTGCATGTCTGACACCCATGGCTCCACCTGGACCCAATGGCTCCCCCCAGACCAACAACTCCACTTTTGTGCCCCACCCAGAATCAATTTGGCCCCCAAGAGGACAGCTTTGACCCTCTATGATTTCGTCTCCACCCTCAATCAATCAGCAGCAAACACCTGTTACCTAGCCACCCCCCACTCCTTCCCCCAAACTGCCTTTGAAAATGCCCTAACCTACAAATGAGATGATTTGACTGTGAACTCCATCTCCTATGTGGCATGGCCAGTCTCATGTCTATTAAACTCTTTCTCTACTACAATGCCATGGTCTTTCTTTATGCAGTGGGCAGGAAGAACCCTGTGGGCAGTTATATAATGTTCTCCTCATGGTTTTAAGATATGAATCAATTAGATCCATGACTGAAACTCTTTCTAAGCTTGGTATACATCTGACTCAACACAGATGTGCTGAGTCCTAATTGTGTTTATCTCTGTGCTGGTCAAAAAAAAAAGGACTAAGCCCTGGCCTACAGACACAGCCTGACAAGCAACTTTGCCTCCAAAAGACAGCTGAACTTCAAATAATAGGAGGCATGATTCGAGTTCACTGGGTTGCAGTCAAATCACATGAAATTGCTCATTTCCTGATTTTTTTTTAAGTGGGGTTTTTTAAACCATTTATACATCTTTCCCCATTTTCACATTAGATCTGTTTTCCTGAATGACATTCAAATGAACTAAAATTAAATGTGTGGTTTCATATTTCCTGTGGAAAACAACTACAGAAGTCTTTGGAAATTTCCTGAATTTTACCAATTCCCTAAAAAGCTTCCCTAGAATCAAACTGCTGGTTAAAAATAATAATTTTAAAAATTGTTTAATGGGGAAATAGTTTTATTCTAACCACTCTCTCTGATTCTACGGATCTCTTCTCCAAATGGGCTAATTATATCACACATACCAACAATCACAACACCTAAAGCAAAGACCAAAGTCAGTCCATTGGGAAGGGACTAGAGACAGCAGCACACTCCCACTGAAACTGCCTTTGAAAAAATATATCAGAGAAAATATTATGGTATTGGGAGAGATCTGATCTAGCCAACCCTCACTGTGCCTTTAGCCTTCAAGCTGCAAAGCTTAACTTTGGGAGACACTTGGCCTATAGTTTAAATGATAATAGGCCTTCCTCAAAGCTCAATCATGTTTGTAAAGCTAATGAAAGGTCACCAAGCTAAGAGGAAGAGAGTAGCCTGAAATCTGCTAAGGTGTAGACATAAAGCATTACCAGCCATTATTCTGGAGGCCCTGCAGATAACATCACTATTGTAGAACCTAAGACTGGTCTTTTGAGATATCTTTTCAGTTTTCTTGCATGTCTGACACCAGTGGCTCCAACCCAGCAAGGTCCAGCCACCCTCACCCCTTCCACCAAACTGCCTTTGAAAAACGCCCTAGCCTACAAGCTTTCAGTGAGACTTATTTGAGTAATAACTCCATCTGCCACATGGTGTGGCTGGCCTGCAATCACAACAATTAAATTCTTTCTTTACTGCAATGCCAAGGTCTTTATTTGTGCAGCAGGCAGAAAGAATTCATTGGGCAGTTACATCATCAGTGCTTGCTTTAGCACCAACAGCTGAATAAGAGTACAGGTGCCACATGCAGGGGGCTTTGCACATTTCTACTTAAGGAGCTAAAAAATTATGTCACTAATGCGATTATTTATTTTTTGCTTGATTTAAGTTCCTTATAGTTTCTGAATATTAGAACTGTGCATAGTTTGTGAATATTTTCTCCCATTCTGTAGGTTGTCTCTTTACTGATAGTTTTTCTTTCACTGTGCAGAGGCTCTTTCATTTAATTAGGTCCCACTTGTCAAATTTTGTTTTGTTGCAATTGCTTTTGGGGACTTAGCCAAAAATCCTTTGCCAAGGCCAATGTTGAGAAGGGTATTTCCTAGGTTTTCTTCTAGGATTTTTATAGTTTGAGGTCTTAAATTTAAATAATTAATCCATCTTAATTTTTGTATATGGTAAAAGGTAAGGGTCCAATTTCATTCTTCAGCACATGACTCACCAGTTATCCCAGCACCACTTATTGAATAGGGAGTACTTTCCCCACTGCTTTTGTCAGGTTTGTCAAAGATCCGATGGTTGTTAAGTGTGCAGGTTTATGTCTGAGTTTTCTATTCTGTTCCACTGAGACCAATAGTACCTGTTTTTGTACCAGTACCATGCCGTATGGTTACTATAGCCTTGCAGAGCATAAGGCTAGTACAGTTTGAAGTCAGGTAATAGGATGCCTCCAGCTTTGTTCTTTTTGCTTAAGATTGCTTTGGCTATCTGGGCTGTTTTTTGTCCACGTGAATTTTAGAACTGTTTTTTTCTAATTCTGTGAAGAATAACATCAGTAGTTTTACAGGAATAGTGTTGAATCTGTAAAGTGCTTTGGGTGATATGGTCATCTTAATGATATCGGGTCTTCCAATCTATGAGCATGGGATGTCATCTCTGATATTTTTCAGCAGTGGTAGTTTTCCTTTTAGAGACCTTTCACCTCCTTACTAACATTATCAGTGCTAGTAGTATATTTTTGGTGGAATCTTTAGGTATAGAATCATATCGTCAGTGAAGAGACATAGTTTGGCCTCTTTTCCTATTTGGATTCCTTTATTTCTTTCTGCAATTGCCCTGGCCAGGGCTCCCAGGCCTGAATAGGAGGGTAAAAGTAGCCATCCTCTTCTTGTTCCAGTTCTCAAAGGGAATGGTTCCAGCTTTTGCCCATTTAGTACTGTGTTGGCTATGGGTTTGTCATAGATGGTTCTTATTATTTTGAGATATGCTCCTTCAATGCTGAGTTTATTGAAGGTTTTTATCATGAAGGGATGTTGGATTTTATTGAAAGTTTTTCTGCAACTATTAAGATGATCATATGGTTTTTGAATTCTGTTTATATAGCAAATCATTTTTATTGATTTATATATGTTGAACCAGCTTTACATCCCAGAAATAAAGCCTACTTGATTGTGGTATATTAGCTTTTTGATGTTGCTGGATTTGGTTTGCTAGTATTTTGTTGAGGAATTTTGCATCTATGTTCATCAGCAATACTGGCTTGAAGTTTTCTTTTTTCATTCCCTTCTAGATTTTGGTATTAGGCTGATATGGGCTTCACAGAATTAGTTAGGGAATAATTTCAGCAGGATTGGTACCAGTTCTTCTTTGTACATCTGGTAGAATTCGGTTGTGAATCATTCTGGTCCAGGAATTTTTTTGGTTGGTAGGTTTTTTGTTACTGATTCAATTTCAGAATATGAGGTTAATTAGCTAAAATATCCAGCAGGAGTCAATCATATGGCATATAATCAACACTTGGCATCCCCTTCTCATCTTTTTCTTACATTCTTCAAGAACTACAGGCTGGCTGTGCGCAGTGGCTCAAGCCTGTAATCCTAACACTTTGGGAGGCTGAGGCAGGCGGATTGCCTGAGCCCAGGAGTTCAAGACCAGTCTGGCCAACATGGTGAAACCCCATCTCTACTAAAAATACAAAAATTAGCCAGGTGTGTGCCACCACGAAAGGCTGAGGCAGGAGAACTGCTTGAACCCAAGAGACAGATATTGCAGTGAGCCAAGGTTGTACCATTGCACTCCAGACTCCAAGAAACTATTTACTTCCTTTCATTCACAGAATGATCTGATAAACCATTTACCTGCAGAAGAATCATAGTTTCTGCCCCTCCAAACGAGATCTTGTTTGGAAAAGTGGGGATTTCCTTACCATTAATAGAATATTTATGTATTAACATGGTGTCGATCATGTCTATCTGAGTTGCTGGAGCTCTTCCCTTCCCACCACCACACCGAAACACACCAGGTGAGGACCAGGGAGTAGGGAGTGGAGAAGGAGGGCCTTCAGGAACTTTCAAGTCTGTTTTCATATGTTTGGCAAGTGCCCTCTACACTTTACTGTCTTGATTTATGAGCTGTATTTATTTGGCCAGGAAAATCACCCACGCTCTTTGGGGAATTGGATGATGAGGGAAGGAAACCACATGGTTGAACATGGACGGAAGTGTCTTTATCTGTAGTTCTCCCCTCCACTCCTAAATTACAGGCATGTTCTCATAGGAAAAAACACACAGGGCCTCCCTCCAGAATCACCCAGTATGGTATTCAAGAATCTGGCAGGGAACCAATAAAACCTCAACTGAACAAGCCCCACTTTTGTACGTGACACAGTGACAACCCTAAGCCAACTTTCAATTGCCAATTTTAGGGTCTTGTATGTCAGCTCAAAAACATCATGGTGGTACCACCTGACAGCCAAGAACAGTTTCAGCGGCATAAACTTCTTTGCCCCATAGAGGGTTCTGTGCCTTGTATGGACGGTTAATTTCAGTGATTCGGTAATGTTTTTCTTCTTTTTTATTTTAAGACGGAGTTTTGCTCTTGTTGCTCAGGCTAGAGCACAATGGCGTGATCTTGGCTCACTGCAAACCTCCACTTCCCAGGTTCAAGAGATTCTCCCACCTCAGCCTCCCAAGTAGCTGGGATTACAGGCATGTGCCACTAGGCCCAGCTAATTTTTAGTGTTTTTAGTAGAGATGGGGTTTTACCATGTTAGTCAGGCTGGTCTCAAGCTCCTGACCACAGATGATCTGCCCGCCTTGGCCTCTCAAAGTGCTGGGATTATAGGTGTGAGCCACCGCACCCAGCTTGGTGATGTTTTTTTCTAAACGGTGAGTTGGCAGCACTCTCTCTGCTTCCCTTGGAGCCCCTGCACCCTTTCCCCACCACTGCCACCCCCTCTCTGCTCCTATGAACGCACCCACATGCGCACACACACCCTACTCCAACCGTAGCATTCTGCAGTCATCTGTTCTACTTATTTGGCTTGTACATAAGGTGTCATTTGAAAAGACAAAATCCAAAACTAAAAATTTTTGAAAAGCATTGTTTTCTTCACCCTTAATATTTTTTTAAAAAGACAGTGGACAGGTGAAAATATGAATACTGTCAATAAAAAGTATGGGATTACAAACAATATGTTAAGAAAAATGATAGCACTTGTTAGAGATGTTCAAAGTGGCAAATCTTTAGCTTTATTGGTTTATTGAGCTAGTTAATGGTGTTTTCCAATCGTGACTACAATAACAAAATTAAAGAACTTATATGATAGCATCAAAGATTGTGACTAAAAGACAAAGTATTATTTGAAACTATATTTCAGCAATTAGGTTTGCAATCTTCACCTTATACCTGGTCTATCTATTATTGGATATGTCCAACTTTTACATAAGCATTCAGGAATGTGTATACGTATAAAAGTAAGGGGTTGCCTGCAATCTGGCTTTTTCCATAACTGTGTCTGATAGTGTCTTACACACCAAGGAAATAGGCAAGCCAGTGCAGACCCAGGTGGAGGCTCATCAGGCAGCACCTAAACCACATAGGTGTAGAATCAGATAGAATCATCCCCAGATACGACGTCAAAGTGAGCCCCAAATCAACAAACCCAAGAGGCTTTGGGAGTGGGAAGGAGAATTGGGAAGCTACCTAGTTGCAGGCTGGCTGCTGGAACTAAGTAAATAAAATCGCCATTGCAAAACTATAACTGAGACCTGGATCTGACCTGCCCAACTCCATCTTCCTTCTAACCTCTAAGCTGTCTTTGTTCATTCCTGGGTGTAGGCTAAATTAGGGAGGAACTTAGTTTATAGCTTATAATACGAAACAAAGATGATAACAGCCTTTTCCCAAAACAAATCCCCTCTCTTGCCTGGGGACTATACTGCCTTTGTAGGACTGACAAATTAGTCAAAAGATGAGAAATTACGGTTTACGAGTCATGCAGCTGGAAGCTACAAGATTCTGACCTTCCCCAAATTCCTGCTGGATATAACATCACTATTGTAAAACCTAACAGCAGTGCTTGAGATACTCTGCAGATCTTGCACTTGATGGGTCACTTGGCACCACTCAGATTGTTAAACTGGCTCATCCAATCTTGTGGCCCCCACCCAAGAACTGACTCAGCTCAACAAGACAGCTTCAACTCCCTTTGATTTCATCTCTGACCTGACCAATCAACACTCCCAACTCACTGGCCCCACAACCTACCAAATTATCCTTAAAAACTTTGATCCTTGGATGCTTAGGGAGACTGAATTGAGTAATAATAAAACTCCAGTCTCCTGCATGGCCAGCTCTGTGTAAATTTCTGTTTCTCTGCTGGAATTCACCTGTCTTGATAAATCATCTCTGTCTAGGCAGTGGGCAAGGTGAACCCATTGGGCAGTTACAAATTAACACAATAAAAGAATACTTCTTATTTATACAGTTTCCATTTCAGAGTTGTTTTGTACTCTTCAGACTTGTTTTCCTCCATATTATGACTCAGGAATCTAGTCTGCTTCAGTCTTCTAGTGCTGTCAAAATTGAGTTGAGATGGCTCAATTCAAGGCCTCCCCACAACTGGCACAGTGGAGGAAGGGTGAAATTGGAAAATAAGGCTTTTCATTGCCTCAGTCCAGAAGTGCATCTTACCTTTGCCCACATTTCACTGGCTTGAACTACTCATATTTTCCTGCACAACAAGAAGCTGGAGGTTCACTCTTCTGTGTACCTGAAAAGAAGGTACTGGATAATGGTAAGGCACAATAATGCCTACTCCACACTCTGACCTTAGCATGAGTATATGACTTACTGCAGCTTGCTGTAGTTATAGAGATGGTGGAGAAACACAGATGTGGTTAGACACTTTGCAGTTCTATCAAATAGTCTCCCGTGCTAGGGTCAACCTAGTATAAGAGTTAGAGAATGAAACTTAGAATCAAGTTGGATCTTAATTTAATTCTCAGCCCCACCACTTAACTTTACTGTATGACCGTGGCAAGTTATTTCACCATTGTGAGTCTCAGTTTCCTAAATCATAAAATGAGTTTAACAATATCTATCTAATAGTATTATTGTAAGATTATGTAATTTAATGGATATAAAGTTCCTGGCATTCTATCTGATATGGTTTGGCTGTGTCCCCACCTAAATCTCATCTTAAATTGCCATCCTTATAATCCCCACGTGTCGTAAGAGGGACCCAGTGGGAGGTATGTGAATTATGGGGGCGGTTTTCCCCATGCAGTTCTTGTGATAGTGACTAAGCTCTCATGAGGTCTGATGGTTTTACAAGTGTCTAGCATTTTCCTGCTGGCACTCCTTCTGTCTTCTGCTGCCCTGTGAACAGGTGCCTTCTGCCATGATTGTTAAGTTTCCTGAAGCCTCCTCAGCCATGCAGAACTGTGAACCAATTAACCCTCTTTTTTTTTTTTTTTTTTTGAGATGGAGTTTCGCTCTTGTTGCCCAGGCTGGAGTGCAATGGCACAGTCACTGCAAACTCCACTTCCCAGGTTCAGGCGATTCTCTTGCCTCAGCTCCTTGAGAAGCTGGGAGTACAGGTGCCTGCCAACACGCCTGGCTAATTTTTGTATTTTTAGTACAGACAGGATTTCATCATGTTGGCCAGGCTTGTCTTGAACTCCTAACCTCAGGTGATCCACCCTCCGTGGCCTCCCAAAGTGCTGGGATTACAGGTGTGAGCCACTGAGCCTGGCCTAAACCTCTTTTCTTTGTAAATTACCCAGTCTTGTGCGTGTCTTCATAGCATCGTGAGAAACAGACGAATACACCACCTGACATTCAGTAGGAGCTAAATAAAATGCAGTCGCAAATAATAATTATTTTTCCTAAAAATAAAACCAAACCACTTGAAACAAACTAAAACCTTGCTTTAGGCTATTTTTTCATTTCCCTCTTTCTTATCACCAAACTCAAACATTTGTTTTGTGTTATGTTGTTTTTCATTAGCTACTTCTACTTGTAAAATTTTCCATTCACTGCTCGGCTCATCAGAATCTTAGTTTTCGTATTGACTGAAGCTATTCTCTTGCAGCTTACAACCAGCCCCCTCATCACAAAGTTATTAAACTTCACAAGCATTTCACCTTGCAGGCTTTTTTGTAGTTTGACATTCTAATTTTTTTTTTTTTGCCCTTGAGAATGGCATATATTCACATACGTCTTCCTCTTTTCACCATTCCTAAACCTTCTTCCTGATTCAATTTATTTACCTGTCCCCTCCAGGAGGGTCTCCAGAAGGTTCATCTTTGGCCCTCTTCTCTTCTCTCACATGCCTCCCCTTGGCACTCACATTTCCTCCCAAAGCTTGAAAATATCACCTCTAGACAGGCATCTTCCATGTCTAGCCTCTCCTCTGACCTCTCTTCTAGCTTCCCAATTGCCTAATCAAAATTTCACATGATTTTTGTTCTACACTCAAATTTGTTGTGTCCCAATTGGATTCTGTACCCATTTGGCTATTGTTCATGGTTCTATTTTGGCATGTACACATAGCATCCCATATTATAGTTATTTGGAACATTGTATTGTGGACTGTAAACTCCTTGGGACAGGAGTTATCTAAAGATAGTCTTTATCTTGATCTCTTGACCTCGTGATCCACCTGCCTCGGCCTCCCAAAGTGCTAGGATTACAGGTATGAGCCACTAAGCCTAGCTGCCTCCCCTCTTTATTTTCATATTAAAATTTAGTAATCATTCATTTCTATCACCATCAGGATAATTATAATGTGCTAATTATAATATGTGCAATATATACTTCAAAATAAATGTTTACATTAAAAATGTGATACAGTATTTCACATTCTCAGAGGATACATTCCAAGCATTCCAGCGGATGCCTGAAATCATGGATAGTATCGAACTCTCTAAATACTTTTTTTCCTATAATGCTTGCCTATAATAAAGTCTAATTTATAAATTAGGCATGCTAAGAGATTAACAACAATAATAAAATAGAACAATTATAACAATATACTGTAATGAAAGTTATGTGAATGTGGTTCTCTCTCTATCCCTCTCAAAATATCCTGTTGTACTGTCCTCCCCAATTTTGGATTGTGCCTAATGGCAGGTAACTGAAATCGTGGAAAGCAATAGTGTGTATAAGGGAAAAGTGCTGATTAGCGTGATTGAGCATAGTAGGAGTCACCACACGTCAAACTGATAGAAAAATGGAAAGTCTCTTGCTTATTGGTTTAATAGTATAAAGTTATTATTTCCTCTTTATTTACATTTCTGGGCCATCAGATGTGCACCACTGGGGATATTAAATTAGGATTAGAGATGCACCGTTGCCAGGATGAAGAAGACAGAGCCTACATTTTCCAAAAGAATATGAAAGCTTGATAATAGCAGTCACTTTGCTAGAAGATAACCAGTTATAGCCTGTCATCTGGGATAAAGTAAGTTTCGCTTTAAATTTGGAACACTACATCGTCATGCTGTTTCTCTCCCTTTGGTGTAGAAACAGTGGTAAACACCTGCCAGGGATCTAGAGGTTTGCTGGATTTCTCTTACAAAGAAAATGGGGAATCAAGGCATCCTAGATTGCTTCTTTTGGCAAGAACATTGCCTCTTTGCCCTGTATGATAGGTATATGTCTGTATCCCTAAAGATGCAGCTATAGCTACATTAAAGAATTATTTTTCTTCAGTCAAAGCAGTGTGATATATCATTTACATACCATTGTTTGCTCATCTTTTTTTGTTGTCGATTGCATTTAAAAGTAATTTTTAGTAATACTAGTGGATCAAATAGACTCAATCAGAAAGGCAGTAAAAATAAACAATAAGCATGCCTATCTGTTATGTGAATGAGTGAAAATGGACATATCTGAAAGCTTAACAATTACCGGCCACAGTGCACCATAACTGATAGCATGAAACTTTTATCCCTGTTCTCCTCCTTTATTTAGATTGATCTACATCTTCTGATCTAGATATCTTGACTCCATAACCAGACTTGGATACTGGCCTTAATTCAGTTTTGGCCATGAGAACTTCAGAACCTCTGATCACTTTGGTTTTTATGCTCTTAGTTTCAGGTATCCAGCCCTGGAAATTTTTCTCTGCATCTGCAACTCACCTTGACATTATCTGCCCCAAAATGGCCATTTATAGCATGGAGAATAAAATGTGTGAATTAATGCAATGGCCTTTTATCTCCCTGCATCTGTTCTTCATTTTTGCACTCTCTCTATAGAGGAAATCTAATCATGTCACTCTTCTGCTTGAAATTCTTCAAGAGCTTTCAATGGTCTTTAGGATAAAATATAAGCTTCTTAGAATGGAATTAAAATGGATTTCAGCTGGGCCTACTGTCTCACACCTGTAATCCCAGCACTTTGTGAGGATGAGGTGGGAGGATCACCTGAGGTCAGGCATTCAAGACCAGCCTGGGCAACATGGAGAAACCCTGTCTCTACTAAAAATACAAAAATTAGCTGGATGTGGTGCCACTTGCCTGTAGTTCTAGCTATTCTGGAGGCTGAGGCAGGAGAATTGCTTGAAGCCAGGAGGTGGAGGTTGCAGTGAGCTGAGATTGCATCACTGCACTCCAGCCAGGGCAACAGAGTGAGACTCCATCTCAAATAAATAGATAGAGAAATAAATAAATAAATAAATAGAGAGAGAGAGAAAGAAAGAAAGGAAGAAAGGAAGGAGGGGAAAAAAAGAAAAGAAAAGGAAAGAAAGATTTCCATTATTCAGTCCTTGACTTTGGCTATTTCCCAATGTTAAGTTTATGTTCCAGTGGAATGGACCTACTCACAGATCTTCAGATAATTCATGTTCTCTTAAACCTTTCAGCATTTGGACATGCCATACTCTCTCCCTAGAACAGTTATCCTCTGCATCTATAGTAAATTCCTTTTCCTTCAGGACATGACAGCGCTCCTCAGGAAATTCTTCCCTGGCTGAGGCCTTGCTTTACATATTTAACATATTCACACAAGCCACACACACACACACACACACACACACACACACACACATCACATTGCCCCCACACACATGTGCGTGTGGGGTGGAGTGGGGTGGGGGAGAGAGAGAGAGAGACAGAGAGAGAGGTTTGGACTTATTTTTTGCATTAAATTGGCTTGTTTAACTAGGGAAATTGCCTTATGTTCTAGTTCTAAAGAGATGGTGGTCTTAAAAAGAAAACAAACAGAAGACAATGAGAAGCAGAAAATTCTACTACCAATACCTATGAAATATATGTTAATATATTATATACAAAGGCAACTATAAATGCACAATTGAGCATATAAGGAAGAACAGAGCCTCCCCTGGTGTCAAATTGAAGTGTCTGAGATCATGAGCTGCTGTGATTGCCCTGAAGTAGTCTTGGTCTCAATAGTACTCAAAGTTTAAAATCCTCATGGACACAAAAATTGAAGCTTTGTATTCAAAAGAAGAGGGGGATTGAAATGGAGCCCACTGAATAAATATGGGACTTTCAAAACCACTGAACTTCAGAGAAATCCTCAGAGAAAGAGTGTTCTAAAAAAATTTTAAAAAATCTACCCACTGATACAGAAAAGAGAAGGATGCTAAAGGTACCAGCTGAAACAAAAGAGAATTTTCTGAGAATTCAAATTCCAAACTTGTGTTTCATGCAAGTTCAAGATGCAAAATAATAACTTCTCACAAAGTCTGGAAACCTTGAAAGAAAGAGATTTTTATAAAAATCGGACCCAGCAGGGTGGTTCTCTTGGGGCATGTAAAAGAAGCAAATATAAAATTTTCAGGGAGGCACGCCCATGACAGATGCTATTCATCAACAATTTATAAGTCAACAGACACAGCAATGGGAATGATTGGAACTCTAAGAATTTCCATTCCTATAGCACTGGTCCAGCCTGTAAAAATTCCTTTGTCCAAAATGAATAAAAAAAAAATATGTGGAATTTAAATCCTAAGGAAAAAAGACCCTATAAAAATGGCACATTTGAAAAGGAATAAAATATAATTTCTAGAAATAAAAAGTCAATGGACTAAATTGAAAGTAAGATACAACTAAAGGATTTGCAAACAGAGAGTTGGAATGAAGACTATTACTCAGAATATAACACCGAGAGATAAAGAACTAGAAAACAGGTAGGAGAAATGAACAGATATGAAGGTCAGAATGAGAGTACCAGTCTGGTAGGAGTTGTAGAAGGTGGTGTTTGAGAGAAAAGGGAGAAGTAATATGCTAAGGTAGTGGCTGAGAGTTTTCCAGAATGTATGAAGGGTGTGAATCTTTAGATTAAGGCAACATTATGAGTTGTGAGCAGGCTAAATAAAAATAAATTACACATAGAACCTGATAGTGAAACCATCAAACACCAAAGACAAAAAGAGGATCTAGAAGGCAATCAGAGAAAAAAGAGAGATTACCTAAAAAGAAACAAAAATTATGCTGGCATATGCTTTTAATAGCAAGAATAAAGGCTAAATAAAAAATGGTATATTTTATTGTATTTCTTCAAATTACTAAGAGAAAATAACTGCTAATCTAGAATAAATTATCCAAACTGTCATTTGGGAAGGAGAGTTAATACTTTTTTGACAAAACTAAGAATATTTACCACTTTCAGATCTATGATGATTGAAGACTTTTGAAGGATATAAGTAAGGAAAAAGCCAGAAAGAAAATAGGCTTCAAGTAATAATGGTAAGCAAAGAAATTAGGAAACATGTGGGTCAATGTAAAGAAGCATTTTTTTTTTTTTGAGACAGGGTCTTGGCCTGTCATGCAGCTTGGAGTGCACTGGTGCTATCTTGGCTCACCACAACCTCTGCCTCCCATGTTCAAGTGATTCTCCTTCCTCAGCCTTCCAAGTAGCTGGGATAACATTTGTGTGCTATCACATCACACCAGACTAATTCTTGGCTTTTTAGTAGAGACTGGGTTTTACCATGTTGGCCAGGCTGGTCTCAAACTCCTAACTTCAAGTGATCTGCCCGCCTCAGCCTCTCAAAGTCCTGGAATTACAGGTGTGAGCCACCATGCCCAGCCTAAGAAGCATTTCTTACACAGAACATGGTTATTAATTTTGGTAATAATATATCGAGATGTAATAAAATTCCAAATATCTATAACAGCAAGAAAAATGAATAATTTTTGTTAGGAGAACATTAGCGTTACTGAGTAATTTTAGTTCCTGTTTAATCAAGTATATATGTTAGCAATTTCAACATAATCACTTAAAAACAGAAACAGAAGCCCCCAGGAAGTTCGAACTGGGCAGATCCCACCACAGCTTGGCAAAGCCACTGTAACCAGACTGCCTGCCAACATTCCTCCTCTCTGGGAAGGGCATCTCTAAAAGAAAGGCAGCAGCCCCAGTCAGGGACTTACAGATCAAACTCTCATCTCCCTGGGACAGAGCACCTGGGGTAAGGGGCAGCTGTGGGTGCAGCTTCAGCAGACTTAAACGTTACTGCCTTCCAGCTCTGAAGAGAGTAGTGGATCTCCCAGCACAGCACTGGAGCTCTGCTAAGGGACAGACTGCCTCCTCAAGTGGATCCCTGACCCCCATCCCTCCTGACTGGGAGACACTTTCCAGCAGGGGTCGACAGATACCTCATACAGGAGAGCTCTGGTTGGTATCTGGCGGTTGCCCCTTTGGATGAAGCTTCCAGAGGAAGAAACAGGCAACAATCTTTGCTGTTCTGTAGCCTCCACTGGTGATATCCAGGCAAACTCCAGCAGACCTGCAGCAGAGGGTCCTGACTGTTAGAAGGGAAAATAGCAAACAGACAGGAATACCATCAACATCAACCAAAAGGATGTCTACACAGAAACTCCATCTGAAGCCCACCAACATCAAAGACCAAAGGTAGATAAATCCATGAAGAAGAGAAAAAAATAGCGCAAAAAGGCTAAAATTTCCAAAAATCAGAAAGCCTGTTCTCCTCCAAAGGAACACAACTTCTCACCAGCAAGGGAACAAAACTGGATGGAGAAAGAGTTTGATGAATTGACAGAAGTAGGCTTCAGAAGGTGGGTAATAACAAACTCCTTTGAGCTAAAGGGGCATGTTCTAATGCAGTGCAAGGAAGCTAAGAACCTTGAAAAAAGGTTAGAGGAATTGCTAACTAGAATAACCAGTTTAGAGAAGAACACAAATGACTTGATGGAGCTGAAAAACACAGCACGAGAACTTCATGAAGCATACACAAGTATCAATAGCCAAATCAATCAAGCAGAAGAAAGGATATCAGTGATTGAAGATCAACTTAATGAAATAAAGTGTGAAGACAGTATTAGAGAAAAGGGAATGAAACGAAACAAACAAAGCCTCCAGGAAATATGGGACTATGTGAAAAGACCAAACCTATGTTTGATTAGTGTACCTGAAAATAATGGAAAGAATGGAACCAAGTCGGAAAACATGCTTCAGGATATTACCCACGAAAACTTCCTCAACCTAGAAAGAAAGGCCAACATTCAGACTCAGGAAACACAGAGAACACCATAAAGATACTCTTTAAGAAGAGCAACCCGAAGACACATAGTCATCAGATTCACCAAGGTTGAAATGAAGGAAAAAATGTTAAGGGCAACCAGAGAAAAAGGTCAGGTTACCCACAAAGGGAAGCCCATCAGATTAACAGTGGATCTCTCTGCAGAAACCCTACAAACCAGGAGAGAATAGGAGCCAATATTCAACATTCTTAAAGAATTTTCAACCCAGAATTTCATATCCAGCCAAACTAAGCTTTATAAGCAAAGGAGAAATAAAGTCCTTTATAGACAAGCAAATGCTGAGGGATTCTGTCATCACCAGGCCTGCCATACAGGAGCTCCTGAAGGAAGCATTAAATATGGAAAGGAAAAACCGAACCAGCCACTGCAAAAACATACCAAAATTTA